>UESW01004488.1:294519-322809 GCA_900491605.1 Calamus simplicifolius
TAATTTTTTTTTTTTTTGTCACAGTGGCCTGGCCACCGTGGCCAGGCCACTGCCGGCCACGGCAGCGGCCGTGGCCGGACAAGAAAAGAAAGGGGGGGGGGGGGGGGGGT
Source organism: Calamus simplicifolius (assembly GCA_900491605.1). Taxonomy (NCBI): domain Eukaryota; kingdom Viridiplantae; phylum Streptophyta; class Magnoliopsida; order Arecales; family Arecaceae; genus Calamus; species Calamus simplicifolius. Next base: position 294,630 of record UESW01004488.1, read on the forward strand.
TTCCCCCCTCCCCCCCCCCTGTTAAAAAATTTTTTTTTTTTTTTTCACAGTGGCCTGGCCACCGTGGCCAGGCCACTGCCGGCCACGGCAGCGGCCGTGGCCGGACAAGAAAAGAAAGGGGGGGGGGGGTTTCCCCCCTCCCCCCCCCCCCCTGTTAAAAATTTTTTTTTTTTTGTCACAGTGGCCTGGCCACCGTGGCCAGGCCACTGCCGGCCACGGCAGCGGCCGTGGCCGGACAAGAAAAGAAAGGGGGGGCGGGGGGGTTTCCTCCCCTCCCCCCCCTGTTAAAAAAAAAATTTTTTTTTTTTACAGTGGCCTGGCCACCGTGGCCAGGCCACTGCCGGCCACGGCAGCCGTGGCCGCCTTGTCCGGCCGCGGCCACGGCCGTGGCCGGACAAGAAAAAAAAGGGGGGGGGGGGGGTTTCCTCCCCTCCCCCCTGTTAAAAAAAAAAATTTTTTTTTTTTACAGTGGCCTGGCCACCGTGGCCAGGCCACTGCCGGCCACGGCAGCGGCCGTGGCCGGAGAAGACGGCCACGGCAGCGGCCGTGGCCGCCTTGTCCGGCCGCGGCCACGGCCGTGGCCGGACAAGAAAAAAGGGGGGGGGGGGGGGGGTTTCCCCCCCCCCCCTGTTAAAAAAAAAATTTTTTTTTTTTTTACAGTGGCCTGGCCACCGTGGCCAGGCCACTGCCGGCCACGGCAGCGGCCGTGGCCCGGCCACGGGCCTGTTAAAAAAAATTTTTTTTTTTTACAGTGGCCTGGCCACCGTGGCCAGGCCACTGCCGGCCACGGCAGCGGCCGTGGCCGGCCACGGCAGCGGCGTGGCCGCCTTGTCCGGCCGCGGCCACGGCCGTGGCCGGACAAGAAAAAAAGGGGGGGGGGGGGTTTCCTCCCCTCCCCCCTGTTAAAAAAAAAAATTTTTTTTTTTTTTACAGTGGCCTGGCCACCTGGCCGGCCACGGCAGCGGCCGTGGCCGGAGAAGACGGCCACGGCAGCGGCCGTGGCCAGGGAAATCATTAAAAAAAATTTTTTTTTTTAGATTTTGGGGCTAACCTTGGTGAGATAGCCGGAGTCGGATGAGATCGCCGGGTAGCCGGAGGAGGGGATCGAGCGGGGATCACGGCGGCGGCTAGGTCAAGACGGGAAGGAGGAAAGGAGAAAGGGGGCTTAAATATAGGTAATTAGCGACGCAATAATTGCGTCGCAATTTTTTTTTTTTTTGTCTTAGCGACGCACTGGGCGTCGCTAATCCATCGTTAATAATGTTTATTATAATTTTCTGAAAACATAGCGACGCCAATAAATGCGTCGCTAAGCGTCGCTAAATTGGCGCCATCATCCTGGCGGAAAAATATTTTTATTTTCTAATAATTGCGTCGCTAAGGCGTCGCAATATTTTTTTAATATTTAAATTGATTAAAATAAAAACTTATTACAATAATTGCGATGCAAGCAGTGCGTCGCAATTATTTTTTAAATATTTTTAAATGAAAATATTTAAATTTATTATAATAATTGCGACAAATTGCGTCGCAATATTTTTTAATATTTTAATCAGCTATATGTATTTTAATATTGCGACAGTATTTTGTGCGACGCATATATTTATTTGTTTATTTTTTTAAACTGTGTCGCTAAGGCGTCGCAATAATTTGTTAATATTTATAAATGATATATTTATAATTAATGTTAATATTGCGATAATTCGATTGCGACGCAACGTCGCGAAATAATTGCGAATAATCGCGCGACGACACGCATTCGGGCGATGATTGCGTCGCGCGATCGCCGACGGTTGCGATCGATCCAAGCCGTGATCCCGATCGGCCACGACCTATCTCGGATAGTTGCAATCCGTCCGAGATCGGCGACGATCCGACGGTTGCGATCGATCCAAGCCCTGATCCCGATCGGCGACGACCGATCTCGGACCGTGGCAATCGGTCCGATCGGCAAAGATCCGACGTTGCGATCGATCCAAGCCGATCCCGATCGGCCACGACCTATCTCGGATAGTTGCCATCCGTCCGAGATCGGTGACGATCCGACGGTTGCGATCGATCCAAGCCCTGATCCCGATCGGTGACGACCGATCTCGGACCATGGCGATCCGTTCGAGATCGGTGACGATCCAATGGTTGCGATCGATCCAAGCCCTGATCCCGATCGGCGACGACCGATCTCGGACCGTGGCAATCCGTCCGAGATCGGCGACGATCCGACGGTTGCGATCGATCCAAGCCCTGATCCCGATCGGCCACGACCGATCTCGGACGTGGCGATCCGTCCGAGATCGATGACGATCCAACGGTTGCGATCGATCCAAGCCCTGATCCCGATCGGCGACGACCGATCTCGGACCGTGGCAATCGGTCCGATCGGCAAAGATCCGACGGTTGCGATCGATCCAAGCCGTGATCCCGATCGGCCATGACCTATCTCGGACGTTGCGATCCGTCCGCGATCGGCGACGATCCGACGGTTGCGATCGATCCAAGCCCTGATCCCGATCGGCGACGACCGATCTCGGACCGTGGCGATCCGTCCGAGATCGGCGATAATCCGACGGTTGCGATCGATCCAAGCCCTGATCCCGATCGGCGACGACCGATCTCGGACCGTGGTGATCCGTCCGATCGGTGACAATCCGACGGTTGCGATCGATCCAAGCCCTGATCCCGATCGGCGACGACCGATCTCGGACCGTGGCAATCGGTCCGATCGGCAAAGATCCGATGGTTGCGATCGATCCAAGCCGTGATCCCGATCGGCCACGACCTATCTCGGACATTTGCCATCCGTCCGAGATCGGCGATGATCCGACGGTTGCGATCGATCCAAGCCCTGATCCCGATCGGCGACGACCGATCTCGGACCGTGGCGATCCGTCCGAGATCGGTGACGATCCAACGGTTGCGATCGATCCAAGCCCTGATCCCGATCGGCACGACCGATCTCGGACCGTGGCAATCCGTCCGAGATCGGCGACGATCCGACGGTTGTGATCGATCCAAGCCCTGATCCCGATCGGCCACGATCGATCTCGGACCGTGGCGATCCGTCCCAGATCGGTGACGATCCAACGGTTGCGATCGATCCAAGCCCTGATCCCGATCGGCGATGATCGATCTTGGACCGTGGCAATCGGTCCGATCGGCAAAGATCCGACGGTTGCGATCGATCCAAGCCGTGATCCCGATCGGCCACGACCTATCTCGGACAGTTGCAATCTGTCCGAGATCGGCGACGATCCGACGGTTGCGATCGATCCAAGCCCTGATCCCGATTGGCGACGATCGATCTCGGACCGTGGCGATCCGTCCGAGATCGGTGACGATCCGACGGTTGCGATCGATCCAAGCCGTGATCCCGATCGGCCACGACCTATCTCGGACAGTTGCAATCCGTCCGAGATCGGCGACGATCCGACGGTTGCGATCGATCCAAGCCCTGATCCCGATCGGCCACGACCGATCTCGGACCGTGGCGATCCGTCCGAGATCGGCGACGATCCAACGGTTGCGATCGATCCAAGCCCTGATCCCGATCGGCAATGACGATCTCGGACCGTGGCAATCGATCGATCGGCAAAGATCCGATGGTTGCGATCGATCCAAGCCATGATCCCGATCGGCCACGACCTATCTCGGACAGTTGCCATCCGTCCGAGATCGGCGACGATCCGACGGTTGCGATTGATCCAAGCCCTGATCCCGATCGGCGACGACCGATCTCGGACTGTGGCGATCCATCCGAGATCGGTGATGATCCAATGGTTGCGATCGATCCAAGCCTTGATCCCGATCGGCGACGACCGATCTCGGACCGTGGCAATCCGTATGAGAACGGCGACGATCCGACGGTTGCGATCGATCCAAGCCCTGATCCCGATCGGCCACGACCGATCTCGGACCGTGGCAATCCGTCCGAGATCGGTGACGATCCAACGGTTGCGATCGATCCAAGCCCTGATCCCGATCGGCGACGACCGATCTCGGACCGTGGCAATCGGTCCGATCGGCAAAGATCCGACGGTTGCGATCGATCCAAGCCGTGATCCTGATCGGCCACGACCTATCTCGGACAGTTGCCATCCGTCCGAGATTGGCGACGATCCGACGGTTGCGATCGATCCAAGCCCTGATCCCGATCGGCGATGACCGATCTCGGACCATGGCGATCCGTCCGAGAACGGCGACAATCCGATGGTTACGATCGATCCAAGCCCTGATCCCGATCGGCCATGATCGATCTCGGACCGTGGCGATCCGTCCGAGATCGGTGACGATCCAACGGTTGCGATCGATCCAAGCCCTGATCCCGATCGGCGATGACCGATCTCGGACCGTGGCAATCGGTCCGATCAGCAAAGATCCGACGGTTGCGATCGATCCAAGCCGTGATCCCGATCGGCCACGACCTATCTCGGATAGTTGCCATCCGTCCGAGATCGGAGACGATCCGACGGTTGCGATCAATCCAAGCCCTGATCCCGATCGGCGACGACCAATCTCGGACCGTAGCGATCCGTCCGAGATCGGTGACGATCCAACGGTTGCGATCGATCCAAGCCCTGATCCCGATCGGCGACGACCGATCTCGGACCGTGGCAATCCATCCGAGAACGGCGACGATCCGACGATTGTGATCGATCCAAGCCCTGATCCCGATCGGCCACGACCGATCTCGGACCGTGGCGATCCGTCCCAGATCAGTGACGATCCAACGGTTGCGATCGATCCAAGCCCTGATCCCGATCGGCGATGACAGATCTCGGACCGTGGCAATCGGTCCGATCGGCAAAGATCCGACGGTTGCGATCGATCCAAGCCGTGATCCCGATCGGCCACGACCTATCTCGGACAGTTGCAATCCGTCCAAGAACGGCGACGATCCGACGGTTGCGATCGATCCAAGCCCTGATCCCGATCGGCGACGACCGATCTCGGACCGTGGCGATCCGTCTGAGATCGGTGACGATCCGACGGTTGCGATCGATCCAAGCCGTGATCCCGATCGGCCACGACCTATCTCGGACAGTTGCAATCCGTCCGAGATCGGCGATGATCCGACGGTTGCGATCGATCCAAGCCCTGATCCCGATCGTCCACAACCGATCTCGGACTGTGGCGATCCGTCCGAGATCGGTGACAATCCAACAGTTGCGATCGATCCAAGCCCTGATCCCGATCGGCGACGACCGATCTCGGACCGTGGCAATCGGTCCGATCGGCAAAGATCCGACGGTTGCGATCGATCCAAGCCGTGATCCCGATCGGCCATGACCTATCTCGGATAGTTGCCATCCGTCTGAGATCGGCGACCATCCGACGATTGCGATCGATCAAAGCCCTGATCTCGATCGGCGACGACCGATCTCGGACCGCGGCAATCGGTCCGATCGGCAAAGATCCGACGGTTGCGATCGATCCAAGCCATGATCCCGATCAGCCACGACCTATCTCAGACAGTTGCAATCCATCCGAGATCGGCCACGATCCGACGGTTGCGATCGATCCAAGCCCTGATCCCGATCGGCCATGACCGATCTCGAAACGTGGCGATCGGTCCGATCGGCGACGATCCGAGGGTTGCGATTGATCCAAGCCCTTATTCTGATCGGTCACGATCGATTTTGGACCGATCGCTATTTAACATAATTAATTTTTTAAAATATATTACGACGCAAAGGGTTGCATCGTATTTTTTTAATATGATAATTATATTATATAAAAAATTAATTTTAATTCTAATAATTACGATGCAATAAGTATGTCGCTATATTAAAACATAATTTTCCTAATTAATTTTTTGGCTTATTACGTCGCTAATGCATCGCTATTTAACATAATTAATTTTTTAAAAACATTGCAACTCACTGTGTTACGTCGCAATTATTTTTTCTCATATTTATACTTTATAAAATTTAATTTTATTTAAAATAATTGCGACGCATTTATTGCGTCGCTAAATTAAAAATTATTTAATTTATTTTCTGATTTATTGCGTCGCTATTTAAAATATTTAATTTTTTTCAAAACATTGTGACGCACTGAGTTGCGTCGCAATATTTTTTAAAATATTTATACTTTAAAAAATATAATTTCATTTAAATTATTTGCGATGCAATTATTGCGTCGCTAAATTAAAAATAATTTTTCTATTTTTCTAGTTTATTGCATCGCTAAGGCGTCGCTATTTAAAATATTAATTCTTTTCAAAACATTGCGACGCACTGTAATGTATCGCAATATTTTATAAACTATTTATACTTTAAAAAATATAATTTTATTTAAATTATTTGCGACGCATTTGTTGCGTCACTAAATTAAAAATAATTTTTCTAATTTTTAGTTTATTGCGTCGCTAATGCGTCGCTATTTAATATATTTAATTCTTTTAAAAACATTACGACGCACTGTGATGCGTCGCAATATTTTTTTTTGATAATTAAATTTTATAAAATTTAATTTCATTTAAATTATTTGCGATGCAATTGGTGCGTCGCTAAATTAAAAATAATTTTTCTAATTTTCTATATTATTGCGTCGCTAATGCGTCGCTATTTAAAATATTTAATTCTGTTAAAAACATTGCGATGCAAATATTGCGTCGCAATATTTTTATTGATATTCATATTTAACAAAAAATTAATTTAAAAATATTGCGATGCAATATTTGCATCGCAATATTAAAAATTTAATTTTTTTTAATTTTCTGGTTAATTGAGTCGCTTATGCATCACTAATTGCGTCGTAATATTTTGTTGTCACAGAAACGTCGCAAAATGGTCACAATTTAGCGACGTAATTATGCATCACTAAATTTGCATCGCTATTTCAGTATTTTTTTATAGCGCTAACTTTGAACTTTTAAGCTAAAAAGACAATGTTACACTGCACAACTGTAGCCCTTACAAAGAACTGTTTACTGTTCTTGTCTCAAGAGGACAACCTCAGCTCAAGATTTACAGCTTTGAACCGTTTGCTGGTGTGAGTGGTGCAGTAAATTGTGAGAAGTCCAAGGGCTATAAAAGCATTGAATTAAAGTATTAGGGGTTTGAATGGTGGGCTGAATGGATGGGATTGGCACTTGTCTTCCCTCAGAAAAAAAAAGACATTAAAAAACATACAAGGGCTTTAAAAGCATTGAATTAAAGCATCAAGGGTTTGAATGGTGCCCGGAATGAATGAGATTGGCACTTGGTTACCCCTAGAAAAAAATATTAAAAAATGCATACCAGCTGAGAGCTTAATGCAATTTTAGTCAACCAAAGGCAAAAAGGTTTTTTTTTTTTTTTTTAAAGTAAGCAGAGAAAACTATCCCTCCTATGTGGGGACAACCACCCCATGGAGAGAAGACGATCCATCATCTTATGCAATGGTGGCACTTTCTGAACTCTGCTCTCTCTTGCTCCTCTTGCTTTTGGAACCCTTGCTTTAACATGATGTGGCTGATTCAAGATCGTCAAAATAAACGGTAAGCAAAACTAACGGAGCTCAACCTCAGCCTCGTCGGATGCCCTCGGCCTCCGAGGCCCCCTCGGCCTCGAACGTCAGCCTCGGCCTAAGCCTCGAGCTTCAGCTTCGGCCTCGAGCATCAGCCTCGGCCTAGGCCTCAAGCTTCAGCCTTGAGCATCAACCTCGGCCTAGGCCTCAAGCTTCAGCCTCGGCTTCGGCCTCAAGCTTCAGCCTCGGCCTTGGCCTCGAGCCTCCGTCTCGGCCTGGCCGCCGGAGATGGCAACCCGCTGCCTTGAGCCACCTGACACGCCTACGTGGCCCACCAACCGCCTGCAGTGGCCACGTGACCCATCATTCGCCTGCAACGCATGGCCATACCCCGTAACGGCGCACGCCAAACGCAACCGTATCCACCTGCTACCCGCAGCGCCGCACTCGGCAGATGGCAGGCGAGGAGGGATACCTCTGATAGGCGGTTGCGACCCATCGCTGTCAGCCTTGCTTTTCGTCCGTTAGTGGACAAAGGCACCTTGAAGTCAGCAACCTTCTGGAAGTGGGAAAAGAGAGATTGTCGGACAGGTATAAAAGCCCACACATACAACAAGGGAAGGATCCTGAACTTTAGTTCTCTAGCTCATATCTGTTAGTTAACTCTTGTCTGTTTCCGAGTGACTGACTTGAGCGTCGGAGGGTCCCCACCAGAGCATCAGGTCTCCGAGGACTTTTCTTGCAGAAGCCCGATGAGGAAGACCTCCGTTTCCCCGGCGTTCAAGGAACGTGACTTGGCGTCAACAGATTGGCGCGCCAGGTAGGGGGATCAAAGAGAAAAGCTTCGAACCTGTTAGCAAAAACTTCTCTTTCCCCGAGCTCTCAAGCCATGGTGATGACCCGTGCGCAAGAGGTCTCCACCAGCTTTGCTGGAGGGCAGCGTCAGGGGGCTAATCCGCTGGCAGTTGGCCCCTCCGTTCCCCCAGCCAACGTCCCTGCACCACCATCGCAACAGCTTCAAGAAGACCGGCTGGCCGTCCTCTCCATGCAAGTTCAGTCTTTGGTAGCGGCAGTCAGAGTCCTGCAGCAGCAACCGGCGGCCGCGTAGCAGCCGGAGCCACTTTCGTCAGTCCCGGGAGTGGTCCAACCCAGCCAACATTCTTCCCGGGGGAGGTCTCATGCCCGAGAAGCTCGCCAGCATCGTACTTCGCCCAGGCCTCACCGTCGGGAAGCCTCCAAGAGGCCCCGGTCGCCCTCTCGACATGCCAGTGCTTCTCCCAAGTGGCAGCATGGGAAGGAGGTGGAGCACCCCCGTCAACATTGCCGCCACTCTTCCCCCTCCTCAGAATCCTCTAGGGAGGGGTCCTTCGATGGCCGAATCGCTCGCTGGGCTAAGCACCGGCTCGACGAGTACAATTAACGGTTGGAGGAGCTCAGTCGCTGGATCACCAACCCGCTAGAGGCGGACTATGACAGTCGGCCGCCGCTATCCCATCGCATCATGGAGGAACAGATATCAACCCGGTTCCTCCTTCCTTAGCTGGACCCATATGACGGGACCACGAACCCTCTAGACCATTTGAAAAGCTACAAGATCCTCATGCAGGTCCAGGGGGCAACCGATTCGCTCCTCTGCATCGCCTTCCCTGCCACCTTGAAGAAAGCTGCTCGAGCCTGGTACTCCCGCCTGTCGCCGTGGAGTATCAACTCCTTCCGCCAGCTAGAGAGAGCCTTCCTGGCCCATTTTGATGCCTGCCGAAAGATTCCGAGAGTGGTAGAAAGTCTTTTCTCCATCCAGTAGAAGGGTGGTGAGTCCCTGCGGGACTACGTCGCCCGATTCAAAGAAGCAGCCCTGGAGGTATACAACCTCGAGGACTCCATGGCCACCTTGGCCCTGAAGCGGGGACTCCATCCCTCCCGCTTCGCATATTCCCTTGACAAAAAAGTCGCCCGGCTCCTACGCTGAGCTCTTGAGCCAGGCCCAGAAGTATATCCGCGCCGATGAGGCTGATTCCTCCCGGCGCGAGGCTAATAGAAGCACCACCAAGAAGCCGACCCATCCAGAGCCTGCTGAAGTTCGCCCCAAGAGGCCCGAGCCTCCCCACCGACCAGACAACCGTCCTCGGGCTCCCCCACTGAGGGACGGCCCATTCACCCCCCTGCTTGCTTCTATCTCCCACATCTTGCTGGAGATCGAGGGCGAGTCGTACCTACCGCGCCCTCCTCTGCTGAACCCGAAGACCCCCCCGCAACAAGAACCTATACTGCTACCACCACTGGGACCATGGCCACGACATCGACAACTATCGCCAGGTGATAGAGGATCTTATCCAGCGGGGCCACCTGGGAAAGTTCGTTCAGAGAAACAACCCAAGTACCCCTGGCCCATCGGCGCCTCCGCCACTGATGATCGACAATGCGCCGACCGAGAAGACGATGGCGATGATTTCCTGGGGGGCAGGTGGCCCGCTTAAGAGGCTGAGGGGGAGGGAGAGTTAGATTCTGTAATCCCTTTTTCTAAAAGGGACATAGAGGTGGTGGTTAACAAAAATGATGATAGCGTCGTCGTGTCCATGACGATCGCTAAGCATCCCGTAAAAAGAATTATGGTTGACAGTGGAAGCTCGATAGATGTATTGACTTATGATGCCTTTGTTCATATGAACCTGTCTCCCGACCTGCTCCGACCCATCACCACACCCCTAATGGGTTTTACCGGGGACTCTATGAAGGTTGAGGGAGAGGTCACTCTCCCTGTCACGGCCGGCACACCCCCACGTCAAAGCACAGTCCTCATGAGCTTCCTGGTGGTCCGGGTGCCCCTTGCCTACAATGACATCCTCGGAAGGCCCGGACTTAACCTCCTGGACGCTGTCATCTCTACCAAAAGACTCCTCGTGAGGTTTCTCACCAGCGAAGGAGTCGGGGAGATGCGGGGGGAGCAGAACCCCCCGTCACTATATTACCACATGGCCCCAGTCCTCAGGGGGTGGTATCTGTACCTGCACCAGAGGCGCTGGATCCCCGAGACTCAGAGAGAAGAGGGGAGCCGGCCGAGCATCTGCTAGCCTTCCCCTAGGGGAGGACCCAGTGAGGACAATTCAGATCGGGGCTTTACTTCCCGAGGAGGCCGGTGGTCAACTCCTCGCTTTCCTACAGGCCAATGCGGACATCTTCGCGTGGTCGGCGTCGGATATGCCGGGCATCCCGAAGGAGGTAATTACCCACCAACTTAATATCAAGCCAGAGTGCCGACCCATTCGGCAAAAGAAGAGGAGCTTCGCCCTAGACAGACAGAGGGCCATAGATAAGGAGGTGCGCAAGTTGGTGGCGGCCGGTCACATTCGTAAGGTGCATTATCTCGACTGGCTGGCAAATGTCGTGATGGTCCACAAAGCCAGTGGGAGTTGAAGGATGTGCATGGACTTCACCGACCTCAACAAAGCATGCCCCAAGGATAGCTTTTCGCTACCTCGAATCGATCAGCTGGTGGATGCCACGTTCGGGCATGAGACCCTCAGCTTCATGGATGCATTTTCGGGATACAACCAGATCAGGATGGACCCGGCCGACGAGGAAGCGACCTCCTTTGTAACCAAGAAGGGGATATACTGCTACAAGGTGATGCCATTTGGGCTGAAGAACGCAGGGGCCACCTACCAGAGGTTGATGAACAAGATCTTTAAGGATCAGATCGGGCATAATATGGAGGTGTACGTGGACGACATGCTGACCAAGAGCACCCACACTGCCGACCACGTCGCTGACCTCGCAAAGACCTTCGGCAATCTTTGCCGATATCAGATGAGGCTGAACCCCCGCAAGCGTGCCTTTGGGGTTACAGCAGGCAACTTTTTAGGCTTCATGGTGACTCAACGGGGAATCGAAGCTAACCCCAACAAGATCCGAGCCATTCTGGACATGAGACCCTCGGTTAACAAAAAGGAGGTGCAGCGCTTGATCGAGAGAGTAGCAGCTTTGAGTCGTTTCTTGTCCAAGTCAGCAGAAAGGTACCTACCTTCAAGGCGTTGCGCAAGGTCAACGGCTTTGAGTGGACGAAGGAGTGCCAGGAGGCCTTCGAGGGGCTGAAGAAATTCTTGTCCACTCCTCCGCTGCCATCCAAGCCGAGGGATAGGGAGGAACTCTTTCTGTATCTTGCGGCCTCCCCCGAGGCCGTCAGCTCTGTGCTTGTCCGCATGGATACCGACGGAGCGCAGAGGCCGATCTACTATACTAGCAAAGTGCTTCATGATGCCGAGACAAGATACTCCAAGACCGAGAAGATCATCTTTGCCTGGTAGTTGCCGCTCAGCGCTTTCGATCCTACTTCCAAGCTCATCCAATCGTGGTGCTCACGGACCAACCTCTTCGGACTATCTTATCCCGTCTTGATACCTCCGATCGGTTAGCCAAGTGGGCCATCAGGTTGAGTGAGTTCGACTTATCCATTCGGCCGAGGTCTGCCATGAAGTCCCAAGTGTTAGCCAATTTCTTGATCGAGTGCACTTGAGCCGAAGAGTGTCTGGAGGGGTCGCACTCGGAGGCGCGCGTGGAACCCCCCACCACGGTCGAGGGAGCGGAGAAGGAAGATTGGATCCTTCATATGGATGGAGCATCGAATTCCCAAGGGAGCGGGGCTGGACTTATTCTTGCGAGCCCCGAGGGAGAGGTGGTGAAATACGCTCTCCGATTTCTTTTCCCAGCCACAAACAACTAGGCGGAGTATGAAGCCTTGCTGGCAGGGATGAAGCTGGCCAAGGAGCTCGGTGTGGAGCGTCTGAGGGCCTTCACGGACTCCTAGCTTGTCTTCGGATAGGTCGCTGGGGAGTATGAGGCCAGGGACCCGGCTATGTCCCACTACCTGAGCAAGGTGCAATCCCAGGCCTCTTGGTTTTCCTACTTCCGCGTAGGCTACATTCCTCGGACGAAAAATGCCAGAGCCGATGCGCTGTCCCGTTTGGCCACTTCGACCGACGGGACCTTGGGAAGGCCGTACATGGAGCACTTGCAAGCCCCGAGCATTAAAGCGGCGGAGGAAGCTCTATCGGTCGAGCGGGAGCCTTCTTGGATGGACGCATATGTCCAATATCTGACTAATGACCCTCCCTGAAGACCCAGCTGAGGCCAGGCTGCTCAGGCGGCGGGCCCCGAAATTCCTGATGATGGACGGGAGGCTCTACTGAAGGTCATTCCCGTACCCGATCCTCAAGTGCGTCGGCCCTACAGAAGCAGATTACATCCTGTGAGAAATCTATGAGGGCATCTGCGGGAGTCATCTGGGGGGCAGAGCCTTAGCGTACAAGGCCCTGCGGCAGGGGTACTATTGGCTAACCATGAGGGAGGACGCGGCCGAGCTCGTCAAAAAGTGCGATAGCTACCGGTGCCATGCTAGCATCTAGCGGCAACCGACGTCTCAGCTGACCCTCCTGGTGGCACCTTGGCCCTTCGCCCAGTGGGGTATGGACATCCTGCGGCCATTCCCTTTAGCCTCCGGTCAGCGCAAGTTCCTGTTGGTGGCCGTCGACCACTTCACCAAATGGATCGAGGCGGAGGCACTCGCCAAGATCACCGAAGGCAAGGTGAGGTCCTTCTTCTGGAAGTCCATAATATGTCAGTTCGGGCTACCGTATACCTTGGTCACCGACAATGGCCGACAGTTCGACAACGCACCTTTCCGAGGATTCTGTACCGAGCTCGGTGTTCATCAGCGGTTCACTTCGGTAGGGCATCCTCAAACTAACGGAGCGGCCAAGGTGACCAACCGCATCATCCTCCAAGGACTTAGGGCCCGGCTGGATGACTGCAAAGGACAATGGGTGGAGGAGCTCCCCAATGTTCTGTGGGCCTACCACACAACGCCGCGAGGCCCCACTGGCGAGACTCCCTTCAGCCTCATCTTCGGATCTGAAGCTGTCATTCTGGTGGAGATTGGTTCTCCAAGCCCCAGGGTGGAGGCATACAGCGAGGAGGACAACCCAAACCAGTTGTGGGCCAGCCTAGACTTGGTGGAGGAGGTGCGGGACCGAGCTCGACTCCGGATGGTAGCCTACCGCCAGCGAACGGCCAGATATTACAACGCTCGCATCCGCCCCAAGACCTTTTTGCCGGGGGACCTAATCCTTCGTCGAGCTGAAGTTTCAAAACCAACGGAAGGGGGCAAGTTAGCGCCGAACTGGGAAGGACCCTACCGAGTCATTGAGGTGCTCCATCACGGAGCGTACAAGATCGAAGAGCTAGACGGAAAGCCACTCCCGCGAACATGGAACGCTGACAACCTTCGTCGGTATTATCAGTAATGTACTTTCTTTTTACATTGAATTTCACGCTTGGATTCTTTTGGGCCCTTGCCCTGCATTTAATATTAACAAACATGAGTTCAAGTATCCCAGTTCTCTAGCAAAAGCCCGAGGCCAGCTTGGCACAGAAAGTCCAATGTACCATTGACACCAAAGACCGGTGTACCACCAGCTCTCAAAAAGCTCGAGGCCAGCTTGGCACAAAAAGTCCAATGTACCATTGGCACCGAAGATCGGTGTACCATCGGCTCTAAAAAAAGTTCGAGGCCAGCTTGGCACAGAAAGTCCAATGTACCATTGGCATCGAAGACCGGTGTACCATCGGCTCTCAAAAAGCCCGAGGCCAGCTCGGTACAGAAAGTCCAATGCACCATTGGCACCGAAGACCGGTGTACCACCGGCTCTCAAAAAGCCCGAGGCCAGCTCGGCATAGAAAGTCTAATGTACCATTGGCACCGAAGACCGGTGTACCATCGGCTCTCAAAAAGCCCGAGGCCAGCTCGGCACAGAAAGTCCAATGTACCATTGGCACCGAAGACCAGTGTACCACCAGCTCTCAAAAAGCCGGAGTCTTCCTCGACGTTCCAAGGCCGATGTTCCATCGGTCCCCAGAAGTCCGAGTCCTCTTCGGCGTTCCAAGGCAGATGTTCCATCGGTCCCTAGAAGCCCGAGTCTTCCTCGGCGTTCCAAGGCCGATGTTCCATCGGTCCCCAGAAGCCCGAGTCTTCCTCGGCGTTCCAAGGCCGATGTTCCATCGGTTCTCGGAAGCCCGAATCTTCCTCGGCTCTCCCCAAGGGTCCGGTCCTATATAGCTAAGTCGAAGTCACTTGCGAATGGGTAGAAGCTGCCCCCTCAGTGCCAACGAAGCTCCTAGGGGTCCCACGTCAACACCCGAGGGCTCAAAAGTGACAATGCAGTTAGCCAAAAACAATTCCATTAATGATAGTGTTTACAAGATGCCAACTAAGTCGGACTTCACAAAAATTGGAAAAAAAATTACAAGTTCATGGGTCAGCCGTTGCAGGCTCGTTGTCGGATGAGGCAACTTCAGAGAGGCGCTCCGGCTCGACCTCTAAGGCTTAAGGAAAGTTCAGGTCCCGGGCAACCTTCTCCTTCCCGCATTGGAACCCCTGGATGTAGGCGTCTGCTGAGGCTTCGGCCAATTCGTCCGTATAGCACTCGGACGCCCGGGACTCCTCTACAGCCTTTGCGGCCCTAGCCTCGGCGGCTGCATCCACCTCTGCAACTTGGGCCTCCCTCTCCGCGACCAGGGAGGCTGCCACCGTCCTCTCGGCCTCTTTGGCGTGCTCCACCTCCTCCTCGGCATGCCTTGCCCTATCCTCGGCTGCCTGGATGGCCGAGTTCAGCTCGGTGATATGAATATTGCGGGCCTCGATGGCGTTCTCAGCCTCCACAAGCTGATTGAGTGCCGCTCGGAGTCGATTGGCATCAGTCTCCGCTCGACTCTCGGCCCTCTTTATTTCGTCGGTTCGGCCGGCCCTCGCCAATTCCAGGGCTTTCTCTGCAGCCTCGGCCCGGGCCCGAGCCTCTTCGGCGTCCCGCTGGGCCTGTTGGATGATGGCCTCCTCTTCGCCGATAACTTTCCTAGTGGCCACCAGGGAGTTTGTCACCTGCACTCAAGGTGTCAGCTATGCAAACTGTTGAATATTTGAAGCCAAGGGTGAGGAAGATCACTTACCCGAACAAGGGCTGAGAAGGCCTCCCTGAAGAACCTGGTCGCCCCCAGGTTCCGAAGTTCCTCCTGAAACTCAGGTTGGACGATCTGAGACATGAGCCATTCTGCCCGACGCCCGTCGTTCATCAGAGAAAATCCGTGAGGGGTCGGCCCGGCCCTGCTCCCTTCGGCGGCCTCGACGCGCTCAGGCTCGTTGTGCGGGGGGTTGCCTGCCGGTGCTTCCTCTAGAGGTAGGCTCACTGCCGTCGGTGGCTTTGTTGGGGCCTGCTCTGCCTCCACCAGGCTGGCTCGACATGCACTTGGGGCTCCTCTGTCGCCCCCTCGACTCTCACCCCCTCCGGTGGGGTGTCGGCTGTCAAGTCCACCAGCGCGATTGAAGGTTCTTGGCGCTCGGGAGGCGGTGAGGTCCGCGCCGTCGGACGCTTGGGAGCTGAGGCTTGCTGTCCTTTGCTCGGCCCTGCCTAGGCCCTCATCCTTTTAGCGGCAGCCCTCTTGAGTTTGAGGGTCGGGACCTTCATTGCTGCGCGGCGTCAGTCAGAGTTAGTAAAAAAAAAAAAGAGAAGAAGAAAGAAAGAAGTTTGGCTAAGTTCGAGGACGTCTGTTACTCACCGCTCCGGGTGGTGAGGCCCGCCAGCCGGAGATTATCCTCCGTCAGGAGCAAGGTATACCTGGGGATGTCGGCGGTCAATAGCTGCCCCAATGCTTCTTTGTCTCCCGGAAGAATGGTGGAATTCATATTGGGTCGGAGGTCGGGGTCCCTCCACCCGGGCTTGACTTGGTCAAGGTCCGCAAAAAAAAAAAATGGAACTTCCATCCTTTGATGGAAGAGGGGAGGAGAAACTTAAGGATGCGGCCGGGTCGGGCTGAATAGCTACCAACCCGTTTGCTGCCTAAGGGTGTAAAAGTAGCGGAAGAGGGAGAGTCGGGGGGTAATCTGGAGATGGTGGCAGAGGACAAGGAAGGCACAAACGGTCCGAAGGGAGTTCGGGACCAGCTGAGTAGGAGTCAAGGAGTAATAGTCCAAAAGATTGATGAAAAAAGGATGAAAGGTAGGCGAAGACCTAACCTAAAAGATATTTCATAAATGGCCACTCTACCGGACCGGGAGGAGACCACCTTGTCGTCGGGGGTCGGAAGGAAGAGCCCGATATCTCGGGGGATTTGGTAACGGGCTCTGATGTTAGTTAGGTCCTGGCCTGTTACCATGGAGGCGGTCCCCGTCGGGGATTCCGCCCCCACCCTCGAGGAGGTACCGACCACCGCTCGGTGCCTCCTCGCTAGGGCCCTGCCGGCCGCCGCCGAGCATCTCCCCATGGGAGCCCTGTTGGTGACCTGCCGTTGAGCAAGAGGAAAGCGGTCCTCCGGATCGGAGGGCCACGAAGGGGGGGAGAAAGAGGCACGAAGCCTCGAGGGAGAAATGTGATCGCTGGGAGAAGCGGAGGAGGACCAAGAAGGAGAGGAGGCCATGGCTGGAATTTGAGGAAGAAAGGGGAGGTCTAGAAGGGCAGAAGGCTAACCTGAAGAGGAAAATGGCGGAGTTTGATTCTCGGGTTGCAGAAGAAGTCAAGGGACGGAAGAAGACGAAGATAGTTGAAGCAAAGTGGCGAGATTCAGCCCTCGCCCGGGGTTTATCAGATTTCAAATCATCCCGCCTCATCTGACCAGCCACGCGGATTCCCGCTATAGGCTGGGTCGCCTCGGTGGGCACCCGATGCGTGAGACGATCCGTCTCCGGCCAATGATGGGACGCCGCTGACGTCATCGTCATGATGACAATAATGGCGGCCGCTTTCCATGAGTTTCAAGAGGACAACCCAGCCTCAGAAACGATCCCTGCAAATCGGATGGACAGCCATGACTGCCGCTTCACATCCCCTAGATCGCTCGCATTAAGCTATCGCGGCACCCAGAGACACGTGTTCAAGGACGGTTGGCAGCGGACAAGGATCAGCCACTGGGGAGGTAACACCCCTTTCGTTTTGCCAGGATGGACCCGCTTCATCTCAGGGGCCAGGGGGCATCTGATGTGGTTGATCCAAGATCGTCAAAGTAAACGGTAAGCAAACGGTGAATTGACGGAGCCCAACCTCAACCTCGTGGGATGCCCTCGGTCTCGAGTGTCAGCCTCGGCCTCGGTCTCGAGCGTCAGCCTCGGCCTAGGCCTCAAGCTTCAGCCTCGGCCTAGGCCTCAAGCTTCGGTCTCGGCCTCGAGCTTCGGTCTCGGCCTAGGCCTTAAGCTTCAGCCTCGGCCTCGAGTGTTAACCTCGGCCTCGGCCTCGAGCGTCAGCCTTGAGCCTCCGTCTCGGCCTAGCCGCCGAGGGTGGCAACCCGCTGCCTCGAGCCACCTGACATGCCCACATGGCCCACCAACCGCTTGCAGCGGCTACGTGACCCATTATTCGCCTGCAACAGCGCGTTGCCATACCCCGTAACGGCACACGCCAAATGCAACCATATCCGTCTGCCACCCGCAGCATCGCACTCGGCAGGTGGCAGGTGAGGAGGGACACCTCTGACAGGCGGTTGCGATCCATCGCTGTCAGCCTTACTTTTCGTTTGTTAGTGGACAAAGGCACCTCAAAGTCAGCAACTTTCTAGAAATGAAAAAGAGATATCACCGGACAGGTATAAAAGCCCACACATACAACGAGGGAAGGATCCTGAACTTTAGTTCTCTAGCTCATATCTACTAGTTAACTCTTATTTGTTTCCGAGTGATTGACTTGAGATTCGGAGGATTTCATCGGAGCATCCGATCTTCAGAAACTTTTCTTACAGGAGCTCGATAAAAAAAACCTTCGTTTCTTCGGTGTTCAAAGAACATGACTTGACGTCAATACAACCTATCATAATTTATGGGCTAGCTTGATTTGAATGGTCACTCACCCAGGACCGGACGAAGTCATCCTGGTGCAGTACTTGCGTCTCAAGCAAAAGCTCCACAATCAGTTATAACAGGTACCTTATACTCCTTGTGCTCCTCTATCAGCTCTACTGTTCTCTGATAAGCCTTGACAATCCATTCCCTCACCTCATCATTGATGATGGCTCCAGTCATGCTGCTGCAAGGTTTGCTCATTTCGAGACCATCAGCTCCCAGGAAAAGATAGGAGACCTAACTTGTCACTAAAACCATAGAGAGCAACCTGAGCATAGGTCATCTTTGTTTACTTTCTCCCAGTCATTCTGAGCACCAGTGGGAATCTTCCAAAGCCAATGCAATGAGGTCATCGTCTGCTGCATTTTACACATAGCATCAGGATTATCACAAAGGACAACGATAACATACAGTCATGTTACTTTCATATCGCAGGTATTACGTATAGTTCTGTGAATAAATACTGTTCAAATTCCACCAAATCTGAAGGCAGAGAAAGGATAAATGTAGAGATTTCCGTAATTAAATCTCTCTTTTTTTTGAGAAAAATTGGTGGGGGAAGAGATTTTACCGACTAATAAATTTACTGAGATTAGAGATATTTACAAAGGTATTGAGAAGAAGCAATAAAGAGATTTACAAAAACTTCTGTGAATGTCCACCTATCTCTCAGTACAAAGCTGGTTGGCCCCTAGAAAGAAGCTATTGAAAATCTTGAGGGAACCTTGTGCATTGGGCCTCCCTACCTCAATATTTAGATGGTCTATAATGATTTGCTATGAATTTCTAAACAAAAACCCAATATTAGTGAATGTGAATTTGAACAAAGATCAAGACATCATTTGACGACTCAGTAACTTGCAGATAACATAACTTCCAATATATTATCCACCATTTAGTTGGAATAAATTTAAAAAGTAAATGAATGTCCAATACTGAGATATCAATTAGAAGAGAAATATAAATAAGCATCTCAAAATACTATGTATATTTCCTGATCCCCCTTATTTCAAGTACCACTAAAAGAGGAAATTGCAAAACAGAAAGGAATTATGGCATGCTTATCTCAACTAATATGGATCAAGGCTTTGTTGTTATTGTACTATAAAGGAATTATGGCATACATTATCAAATTATCAAATAGCTAAAGTCTACAAAGCAACAGCCCAGCAAACCCCCCCCCTCCCCCACACCCAAAACCAATGCCTCTCTCTCTTTAAACAACTTTTATTAGGCACTGAAATCAAAAACCAAAAGTTGTGTGTGAAAAGAGGCATTAGCATACCTCTTCAGATGCATGACCTGTAAGACTTAATTTAAATTAAATATATTGATCACGATATCAAATATGCGGAAATACGGTATCAATATATTTATCATGCAAGTTAAGATCGATAAATACCTCCAGCCATTATTATTAATTTTCTTTCCGATGAGGATAAGGAATTCGATCTTCATTGAATCAGCTGCACGGGATCTTGATCTTCCTTCTCTCTAGAGATCTTGACCTTCCTCCTCTCGATGGATCTTGAATGATCTTCCTCCTCTCGATGGATCTTGATTGATCTTCCTTCTCTCAATAGATCTTGATGGAGTTCTTCCAATCAATGAGCCCTCGCACTCTGATGGTGTATGCCCTCAGGATGTGCTCTTGATCAGGAACTCAATGCCTCCATTTATTTTGATTTTTCTTTCGATAACCTTGTTGAAAGCATTAGGAAGGGTTCCCTATTTATACTCAAATCCCTTCACCGCCTGCTCCCATCAAGCAGACATTCAACATTTAAGGGGAGGGCCGTTATCACTTATTAATTAGTGAAACGATAGTAATAAAATTAGAACTATTGAAAGCGACGGGTTATTACATTCTTCCACTTGGTCCGTATATTTTATCAACACTGAACAAGAAACTAAATACATGAATCATAGCGATAGGTCCTCTATAATTGAGTATTATCTTCTATGTATTACAATGCATTCAATTTCTTTACCACTATTCCAAATGTGACAACATAACACAATGAATAAACCATATGTTTATTCAGAGTCCAAAAGAAAAGTTTATCATTTCTCAAAAGTCAAATAACATGTACACCTGAATGAGAAATAAACAAATAATTGAAATAAGAGTTTCTTTGTACAAATTGTTATCCATACAATTTATCATGGAACCAACTCCCATTCTTATCACATGATCCTTAAAATTCTTAATTGGCATGCCTTTAGTTAAAGGATCAGCTATCATCATTCAGTGCTAACGTGTTCTATGACCACTTTATTTTCTTTAACACGTTCTCTTATGGCTAAATACTTAATATCGATATGTTTACTTCGACTACCACTCTTATGGTTTTTAGCCAAAAATACAGCAGCTGAATTGTCATAGTACAGTTTAATTGGCCTAGCAATAGAGTCAACAATTATAAGCCCTGAGATGAAACTCTTCAACCATACACCTTGCGATGTAGCCTCAAAACAAGCAACGAACTCCGCTTCCATAGTAGAGGTAGCAGTCAAAGTCTGCTTTGCACTCCTCCATGATATGGCTCCACCAGCTAACATAAATATAAATCCTGATGTTGATTTTCGAGAATCAACGCAGCCAGCAAAGTCCGAATATGAGTAGCCCTCTATCTCCAAATGATCAGTTTGTCTATACATGAGCATGTAGTCCTTGGTCCCTTGAAGATACCTCATGACCTTTTTAGCAGCTCTCCAGTGGTCTAAACCTGGATTACTCTGATTCTTCCCAACATTCCTACTGCAAATGCAATGTTAGGTCTTGTGCAAACCTGAGCATACATTAGGCTTCCAACAGCTGAAGCATATGGAATGTTGTGCATCTATTCTCGTTCAAGTTCAATTTTAGGGCACTGGTTTAAAGCGAACTTGTCACCCTTCACTATAGGTGCAACACTTGGTGAATAATTTTTCATCTGAAATCTCTCCAAGACTTTATTGATATAAGTTTCTTGAGACAATTCCAAAATGCCTCGAGATCTTTCTCTATGGATCTTAATGCCAATGACATAAGATGCCTCACTCATATCTTTCATATCAAAATTTTTGGAGAGAAATTGTTTCACCTCATATAGCAACCCTTTGTCATTGGTTGCAAGTAGAATGTCATCCACATATAGGACCAAGAAATAAATTTTGCTCCCACTAACCTTCTGGTATATACATTGATCCATGATGTTCTCTTCAAAACCAAAGGAAAGATCACATCATGAAATTTTAAATACCACTGACGTGAGGCTTGTTTCAATCCATATATGGATTTCTTAAGCTTGCAAACCAAATGCTCACCATCACCAGAGGAAAAACCTTCAGGCTGTTTCATGTAAACCTCTTCCTCTAGATCTCCATTAAGGAATGCGGTCTTCACATCCATTTGATGTAACTCAAAATCAAAATGAGCTACCAATGCCATAATTATTCGGAGAGAATCTTTCTTGGATACAGAAGAAAATGTCTCCGTGTAGTCGATTCCTTCCCTCTGAGTGAATCCTTTAGCAACGAGTCTTGCTTTATATCTCTCAATATTACCTTGTGAGTCTTTCTTTATTTTAAAGATCCATCTACATCCAATGGCTTTTACACCATCAGGCAACTCACACTACAAAAAAATCATGAAATAGCGACGCAATTTTAGCGACGCATTATTGCGTCGCTAACATTGCGACTAATTTGCGACACCTCCGTGATAACAAAATATTACGACGTAATTAGCGACGCATTAGCGACTCAATATACCAGGAAATCCAAAAAAATATTTTTAAAATATTGCGATGCTAAAATGCGTCGCAATATTTTTATATTAAGTTTTTATATAATAAAAAAATGAGAAAGAAATATTGCGATGCAACTTTGTGCGTCGCAATATTTTTTAAAAAATTAATTATAAAAAATAGCGACGCATTAGCGACGCATTAAACCAAAAAATTAGAAAATTATTTTTAATGTAGCGATGCATCAATTGCGTCGTAAATTTTTTAAATAAAATTAAATTTTATAAATATAAATATGAGAAAAAATATTGTGACGCAACATTGACGTCGCAATGTATTAAAAAAAATTAATAATGTTAAATAGCGACGCATTAGCGACGCAATAATCAAGAAAATTAGAAAAGTTATTTTTAATTTGCGACGCATTATTGCATCGCAATTATTTTAAATAAAATCAAATTTTATAAAATATAATTAAAAAATTACGACACAACCCTATGCGTCGCAATGTTTTTTTAGAAATTAATTATGTTAAATAGCGACGCATTGCGACGCAATAAATCAAAAAAATAGAAAAAATTATTTTTAATTTAGCGATGCACTAATTACGTCACAATTATTTTAAATAAAATTATTTTTTATAAAATATAATTATGAAATTAAAAAATTACGATGCAATGCTATGCGTCGCAATATTTTTAAAAAATTAATTATGTTAAATAGCGATGCATTAGCGATGCAATAAACCAAAAAATAGAAAAATAATTTTTTATTTAGTGATGCAATAAATGCATCATAATTATTTTAATAAAATTAAATTTTATTAAATATAATTATAAAATAAAAAAATTGCGACGCAACCCAATGCGTTGCAATGTTTTAAAAAAATTAATTATGTTAAATAGCGATGCATTAGTGACGCAATAAACCTAAAAATAGAATTTTTTTTTAATTTAGCAACACATTAGTTGCGTCGCAATTATTTAAATAAAATTAATTTTTATATAATATAATGATTAAATATTATATTATATAATATTTTATAATTATATAATATGATTATATATATAATTATAAAATATATATATATAATTATATATATATTTTATGATACTGATCAGCGATGATCCGACGGTTGTGATCGATCGGATAGATCACAACGGTTCGATCGATCATCGTCGATCGGAATCGTGCCTTGGATCTATCGCAACCATCGGATCGTCGCCGATCGGATGGATTGCAACGGTCCAATCGATCATCGCCGATCGAGATCAGGGCTTCGATCTATCGCAACCGTCGGATCATCGCCGATCGGATGGATCGCAACCGTTGGATCGATCATCGTCAATCGAGGTCATGGCTTGGTTCGATCGCAACCATCGAATCATCGCCGATCGGATGGATCGCAACCATCGGATCGATCATTGTCGATCGGGGTCATGGCTTGGATTGATCGCAATCGTCAGATTGATCATTACCGTTCGGGTTCATGGCTTGGTTCGATCGCAACCATCAAATCATCGCCGATCGGATGGATCGCAACTATCGGATTGATCATCGCTGATCGGGATCATGGCTTGGATCGATCGCAACCATCGGATCGATCATCGCCAATCGGGGTCATAGCTTGGATCGATCGCAACCATTGGATTGTTGCCGATCGGATGGATCGCAACGGTCCGATCGATCATCGCCGATCGGGATCATGGCTTGGATCGTTCGTAACCATCGGATCATCTCCGATTGGATGGATCGCAACAGTCTGATCGATCATCGCCGATCGGGATCAGGGCTTGGATCTATCGCAACCGTCGGATCGTCGCGATCGGATGGATCGCAACCGTCGGATCGATCATCGCCGATCGGGGTCATGGCTTGGATCGATCGCAACCGTCAGATCGATCATCGCCGATCAGGGTCATGGCTTGGTTCGATCACAATGATCGGATCGTCTCTGATCGGATGGATCGCAACGGTCCGATCGATCATCGCCGATCGGGATCAGGGCTCGGATCTATCGCAACCGTCGGATCATCGCCGATCGGATGGATCGCAACTGTCGGATCGATCATCGCCGATCGAGGTCATGGCTTGGATCGATCGCAACCGTCGGATCGATCATCGCCGATCGGGGTCATGGCTTGGATCGATCGCAACCGTCGGATCGTCACCGATCGGATGGATCGCAACCATCGGATTGATCATTGCCGATTAGGATCATGGCTTGGATCGATCGCAACCAGTCGGATCGATCATCGCCAATCGAGGTCATGGCTTGGATCGATCACAACCATTGGATCGTCGCTGATCGGATGGATTGTAACGGTCCGACCGATCATCGCCGATCGGGATCATGGCTTTGATCGATCGCAACCGTCGGATCGTCTCCAATCGGATGGATCGTAACGGTCTGATCGATCATCGCCGATGGGATCAGGGCTTGGATCGATCGCAACCGTCGGATCATCGCCGATCGGATGGATCGCAACCGTCGATCGATCATCGCCGATCGGGTCATGGCTTGGATCGATCACAACCGTCGGATCGATCATCGCCAATCGGATCATGGCTTGGATCGGTCGCAACCATTGGATCGTCGCCGATCGGATGGATCGCAACGGTCGACTGATCATCGCCGATCGGGATCATGGCTTGGATCGATCGCAACCGTCGGATCGTCTCGATCGGATGGATCGCAACGGTCCGATCGATCATTACCGATCGGATCAGGGCTTGGATCTATCGCAACCGTCGGATCGTTGCCGATCAGATGGATCACAACCATCGGATCGATCATCGCCGATTGGGGTCATGGCTTGGATCGATTATAACCGTCGGATCGATCATCGCCGATCGGGGTCATGGCTTGGATCGATCGCAACCATTGGATCGTCGCCGATCGGATGGATCGCAACCATCGGATCGATCATCGCCGATCGGGATCATGGCTTGGATCAATCGCAACCATCGGATTGATCATCGCCGATCGGGGTCATGGCTTGATCGATCGCAACCGTCGGATCGTCACCGATCGGATGATCGCAACCATCGATCGATCATCGCCGATCGGAATCATTGCTTGGATCGATCGCAACCGTCGGATTGTCAATGATCGGATGGATCGCAACCATCGGATCGATCATCGCCGATCGGGATCTTGACTTGGATCGATCGCAACTGTCGGATCGTCTTCGATCGGATTGATGGCAACGATCTGATCGATCATCGCCGGTCAGAATATGTCTTGGATTGATCGCAACCGTCGTATCGTCACCGATTGGATGATCGCAACGGTCCAATCAATCATCGACGATCAGTGTCATGGCTTGGATCGATAGCAACCGTCGGATCGTCTCCGATCGGATGGATCGCAACAGTCGGATCGATCATCGCCGATCGGGATCATGGCTTGGATCGATCGCAACCGTCGGATCGTCGCCGATCCGATCGATCACTCTGTCCGAGATAGGTCGACGCCGATCGGAATCGATCATGGCTTGGATCGATCACAACCTCGGATCATTGCCGATCTGATCGACCGCCACTGTCCGAGATAGGTTGTCATCGATCGGGATCGATCACGGCTTGGGTCGATCGCAACCGTCGGATCATCGCCGACCGGGATCGATCATGGCTTGGATCGATCGCAACCGTCGGATTATCGCCGACCGGGATCGATCATGGCTTCGATCGATCGCAAGTACCGTCGGATCGTCGCCGACCTGGATCGATCATGGCTTCGATCGATCGCAACCATCAGATCATCGCCGATCTGATCGATCGCGACGGTCCGAGATAGGTCGACGCTGACCGGGATCGATCATGGCTTGGGTCGATCGCAACCGTCGGAACATCGCCGACCGGGATCGATCATGGCTTGGATCGATCGCAACCGTCGGATCGTAACAATTATTGTGACGCATTTTAGAAGAAAAAAAAAATATTGCGATGCAATGTATGCGTCGCAATTATTTTTAGTAAATATAATTTTTATCAGTATTAATAAATAAAAGAAATATAATATTGCGACGCATAAGTTGCGTCGTAATATTTTTAAATAAATATATGTAATTAAAAAGTTTAAAAAAATATTGCGATGTAATTTTGCATCGCAATTAATTTCATAAATTATAAATATTATCATTTTATAAATATTAAAAAATTATTGCGATGCCGTAGCGACACATCTGAGAAAAAAATAAACAAATATTGCGACGCAATGTATGCGTCGTAATTATTTTTAGTAAATATGATTTTTATCAGTATTAATAAATAAAAGAATATATATGATGTAAAATTCCATCGCAATGTTTTTTAAATATATATGTAATTAAAATATTTAAAAATTATTACGACACAAAATTGCATCGTAATTATCATAAATTATAAATATTATCATTTATAATATTAAAAAATTATTGCGACGCCGTAACGAGGCATTTTAGAAAAAAATATTGCGACGCAATATATGCGTTGCAATTATTTTTAGTATATATGAATTTTATCAGTATTAATAAATAAAAGAAATATAATATTGCGACGCACAAGTTGCATCGCAATGTTTTTTAAATAAACATATGTAATCAAAAAGTTTTAAAAAAATATTGCGATGCAATTTTGCATCGCAATTATTATCATTAATTATAATTATTTATAAATATTAAAAAAATATTGCGATGCCATAGCGATGCATTTTAAAAATAAATAAATAAATATTGCGATGCAATGTATGCGTCGCAATTATTTTTAGTAAATATAATTTTTTTCAGTATTAATAAATAAAAGAAATATAATATTGCGATGCATAATTTACATCGTAATATTTTTTAAATAAACATATCTAATTAAAAATATTAAAAAAATATTGTGACGCAAATTATGCGTCGCAATTATTATCATAAATTATAAATATTATCATTTATAAATATTAAAAAATTATTGCGATGCACTGTATGTATCACAATTATTATCATAAATTTATTTTTATCAATTAAAATATTAAAAAAATATTGCGACGCCTTAGCGACGCAATTTCTAGAAAATAAAAATAATTTTTCCCCCGGACATTGGGCCAAGTTAGCGACTCATTAGCGATGCAATTATTTGCGTCGCTATTTTTTCATAAAATTATAATAAAGCCAAATTAACGATGGATTAGCGACGCATTGATGCGTCGCTAATACATAATAAATTAAAAAAAAATATTGCGACCAATTAGCGATGTAATTAATTGCGTCGCTAATTACCCATATATACAGTCGGCCGGCTTCCTCTTCTTCTTCCCCGTCTTGACCTAGCCACCGCCCTCCCCAAAAAAAATCTGGCTCCCAACGTTCGCTGCTCCGGCTCCCCCCTTTGGTGCTCGGCTCCCCGGTGTTCTCCTCCAACTCCGGCGTCTTCTCTCGACCGAGGTAAGCCCCCCCACCCTTTTACAAATTTTTTTTTCTAATAATTTTCCTTCGGCCACGGCCAAGACCGTGGCCGTCTTCTCCGGCCACGGCCGCTGCCGTGGCCGGCAGTGGCCTGGCCACGGTGGCTAGGCCACTGTAAAAAAAAAAAAATTCGTAATAGGGGGGGGGGGGAACCCCCCTTTTTGTCTTCTCCGGCCACGGCCGAGGCCGCGGCCGAACAAGGCGGCCACGGCCGCTGCCGTGGCCGGCAGTGGCCTGGCCACGGTGGCCAGGCCACTGTAAAAAAAAAAAAAAGGTCCCCCCCCCATTTTGTCTTCTCTGGCCACGGCCGCTGCCGTGGCCAGCAGTGGCCTGGCCACGGTGGCCAGGCCACTGTAAAAAAAATGGTAACGGCCCCCCCCCCCCCATTTTGTCTTCTCCGGCCACGGCCGAGGCCGCGGCGGACAAGGCGGCCACGGCCGCTTCCATGGCCGTCTTCTCCGGCCACGGCCGCTACCGTGGCCGGCAGTGGCCTGGCCACGGTGGCCAGGCCACTGTAAAAAAAAAAAGGTTTCCCCCCCCATTTTGTCTTCTCCGGCCACGGCCAAGGCCGCGGCCGGACAAGGCGGCCATGGCCGCTGCCGGACAAGGCGGCCACGGCCGCTGCCGTGGCCGTCTTCTCCGGCCACGGCCGCTGCCGTGGCCGCAGTGGCCTGGCCACGGTGGCCAGGCCATTGTAATCA
>UESW01004488.1:323982-493629 GCA_900491605.1 Calamus simplicifolius
TTATTCGCATTTGCATGTAGCCAACCTGAATGGATGGATGGCCCTAGGATTAGGTGCCCATGCAACTTCCACAGGTGTCAGAATAAAGCCTACAGAGATGTGGAAACTGTTAAGGTGCATTTGTGTAAGAAGGGGTTTGTTCCTGATTACTATGTTTGGTATGTCATGGTGAACCAGAGGATATTCCAGCAGCTGTTATAGGCCAACAAGAGTCAATTCCCGTAGATGAACCATTTGTGAATTTAAACACATATGAACAAATGGTGATGAATGCATCGGGTAATGAATTCAATCAGAATACATTTATGGAAGAACCAAATCCAGATGCACAGCAATTTTATGATATGTTGCGTGCTGCAAATCAAGAATTGTATCCTGGTTGTGAGGGTCATTCCCAGTTGTCTACAGCTGCTCGAATGTTGAATATTAAGGCAGAACATCGATTATCAGAAAAGGCATTCAATTCTGTAGCTGGGTTAATCAAAGAAATTTTGCCAAATGATAATGTTGCGGCAGACAGTTTTTACGCAACAAAGAAGTTGTTGCGTGGGCTTGGGCTCCCAGTTAATAAGATCGATTGTTGCTTGAACAATTGTATGATATTTTGGGGTGAAGACTCAGAGCTGAGATGGTGTAAGATTTATGGGCAATCGAGGTACAAAAACAGCGAAGGAGGAGCCAGTACAAGTAGGAGGAAAAGTGTGCCTTACAAGAGGATGCATTACTTTCCTCTTACCCCACGCCTGTAGAGATTATACAGATCTGAGGCTACAGCTGCTGATATGAGATGGCATGCCGAACATGAATCTAAAGAGGATGAAATGCGGCATCCATCAGATTCAAAGGCTTGGAAGCATTTCAATGAAAATCATCCTGATTTCGCTGAAGATATAAGGAATGTGAGATTAGGTCTTTGTACCGATGGCTTCCAACCATTTGGTCAAGCGGGGCAACAGTATTCATGTTGGCCTATGATACTGACTGTATATAACCTTCCTCCGTGGAAGTGCATGAAAGATACTGCAATGTTTTTAACCATTTTGGTTCCAGGACCATCAAATCCAAAGGAAAAGATTGATGTCTTTCTGCAACCGTTGGTGGCCGAATTGAAAATGTTATGGGAAACAGGAGTCGTAGCCTACGACATTTCTATGAAACAGAATTTCATCATGAGAGCTGCTTTGATGTGGACAATAAGTGATTTCCCGGCATATGCAATGTTGTCTGGTTGGAGCACTGCTGGACGTCTGGCATGCCCTCATTGCATGTATGATTCGGATGCATTTACATTGCAGAAGAGTGGTAAGCAGTCATGGTTTGATAACCATAGGAAGTTCTTGCCCCCAAATCATCCTTACAGGCGTAACTTGATCGCCTTCCGGAAGAACAAAGCAGTCACAAAATTTGCCGAACCGGTTAGGTCCGGCACGGATATATTTGATACTATAGAGCATTTGGGGTTGAGTATGCATGGGAACCGATGCAGATAGAATAAATGGCCGTATATGTAAAGAACATAACTGGAAGAAGCAAAGTATATTTTGGGATTTGCCTTATTGGAGCACAAATCTCATCCGGCACAACTTGGATGTTATGCATATCGAGAAAAATTTCTTTGATAACATATTTAACACGGTGCTAAACATCCCGGGAAAAACAAAAGATACTGCAAAGTCAAGAGAAGAACTTAATCAGTACTGCAGAAGAGGTGATTTGAGAAGGAGTGCCGATGGGACCTATCCTAAAGCCTGTTACACTCTTGACAGAAATTCACGAGAAGTTTTATGTAACTGGCTTAGAGGGTTAAAATTTTCAGATGGTTATGCCTCAAATATCGGTAGGTGTGTGGACATGCATAAGCTCAAGTTGTTCGGCATGAAGAGTCACGACTGCCATGTTTTCATGCAACGGTTATTACCTATAGCTTTTCGTGAGTTGCTTCCGCAACATGTCTGGAAGGCAATTACGGAGCTCAGCTTATTCTTCAAGGAGTTATCTGCCGCAGTCATTACTTCTGCATCCATGGCAAGGCTTGAGGAGGAATTCCAATTATTTTATGCAAGCTTGAGCAAATATTTCCTCCCAGTTTTTTTGACTCAATGGAGCATTTACCGGTTCACTTGCCATACGAAGCGAGCATAGCTGGTCCCGTACAGTATCGCTGGATGTATCCTTTCGAGAGGTAAATATATACATCATTAAGATACGTTGACATTTCAAATATTATTTCATTGCAAGAAAATTGTTAATTTTTTGTTTCAACTTTACATATAGGTATCTTAAGAAGTTAAAAAATAATGTGCGTAATAAGGCAAGGGTTGAAGGTTCTATATGCAATGCACACTTGGTCAAAGAAGTTTCAGCTTTTGCCTCACATTACTTTGAGGGTCACGTCCACATGAGGAGCCGAAATCTTGGTCGTAACGATGACATATGTGTGGACGAAGGAGAACCTAATGACGGTAGAATATCAATTTTTAAAGGTATCGGCCGTTCATTTGGTGGGCAGAAGTCAAGAAATCTTAGCGATATGGAGTATAATGCAGCACATTATTACATCCTAATGAACTGTAGAGAAGTCGATCCATATATTGAGTAAGTGTATACTTCAATGCTAAATTGGAAAATTTAATTTAAATTACAATATACCATAATATTTAATTGCTAACATCAGTTTTCATCCTTTTCATCCCATAAGGATGTTTTGTGATAGACAACGACAGATGAATCCCGACATCAGTCAAGTTGCAATTGGGCAGAAATTAGAAACGGAGTTTGCTTACTGGTTTTATGAATTTGTGAGTAGTATCACTCAATCAATTTCGATAATGGTTTTTATTTTTTTGAATTGGATGTGAATAGCTTATTAATTTATAGGTCAACGGTCCATGGTCCACAACCGATAATATTTTCATTAAATGTCTATCGCAATGGCCATTGAAGACCGTAACAACCTCTACTGGCTATTTTGTAAATGGTACAAATTTCAGATTGAACGATTAGCAGCTTCAAGAGGCACGCAGAACTGGGGCGTGTGTGTTAAAGGAGAAAGTGTTGGAGCAAATATGCAGGATTATTATGGAAAGTTAGTAGAGGTGGTTGAAGTTGAATATCCCGGTTGGCCTATGAAACGAACTGTATTGTTTCGTTGTGATTGGTTCGATCGACAGTTCCTGTGGGCAAAAGGGTTCATAACGACTACAATTTGGTTGAAGTGAACCATCGACGAAGATTGCAGAAATATGACCCATTCATCCTTGCATCCCAGCTCAGCAAGTCTTTTACTGCGGATATCCAAGTTTGCGCAACGACAAGCGAGATTGGTGGGCTGTTTCTAAAATCGTCCCACGTTCAACAATCGTATTAGAGGAGAGTTCATCAAGTCAATCAGCCGAGTGCCCTGCATTTCAAGAGGATGAGATGGAAATGCATGCAATTGAGGATGACAAGGGCTCCTGAAACATCACTTAGAGATCCAAATGGTGATGTCCAAGAAATTGCGGATGCAAATGTTCGGTTTCCTTCCGATGATAATGAAACTGAATCGCAATCCGATACGGCATCGGATGTTGAACCAACATTTCATGAAACAAATGACACCGATTAAACATAGAGGTTTTTTAAAATTTAACTTTTTTTATAAGTGTTAAATTTTTACATAGTCAATCATTAATCGTAATTTAATTGCATGAATCTTTAGTATTTTCAGTATGACGGGCAGAGGTAGATCTACCGACGACAGACGGAGTGAGCAGGGACGTAGCCCTGCTGCATCAGATCACATGAGCGTCGGAGATGGAGAGTTTGGATCTCCAGCAGTCGCACAGCCTTCGATCTCTCCAGCAGTATTACCATCCAGCCGATCGGCACATACCTCCGAGAGTTCTTCCACCATCGGCCGCACCGTACTTCGACTTGATGCTCAGGGGCTGTAAGTATATACTAATTAAAAATATATGTTTATGTTTTTAAGTCAATTACTTATAAACATGCATTTTTTTAACAGATTCATTGAGCAGCATCATGTATCCACCACATCAGCGCCGTATTTCAGAGGCATGCAGATCCCAGTGGCTACGATTGGCGCCACGTATCTCCAGCCACGAGGGAGTTTTATTTTTCTGAGTTTCAGGTAAACTTATTAAATACAATTTATCACTGATATAAAATTTTTTAATCTTAATAAATTCTAAACTAACTATTTATTTTAATGCAGAAAAAGTTTACGTGAGGATCCTGCCAGCCATGATGCCATTAGGGCAGCATGGGAGGCTCTGACGGGACGCCGATACTCCGACATGCTTCATCGTTGGAGGTCATCGGGTCAGCGTCCTGCGCACGTGCCAGAGGGTATTTGGCACGAGTGGCAGCAGGCCTGGCAGTCCGATGGCTGGCGCAGGAGGTCCGCATCAGCCAGCACGAACCGCCGATCTGAGAAGGGCGGTCCTGGCACGGGTCTCTCCCGCCATACTTCGGGCTCCATTTCGATTCAGGAGCACAGACGGCGTATGGTAAGAAAACATAAATATTTTAATTACTATTTTAGTTATTTATAAATATTTGTATTAATATCATTTTTTTTAATGTTATAGTCTGAGCAGGAGGGCGGAGATCCTGGTGAGTTTCGTCTATTTAGGGCGACACACACCAGGAGGGACGGTTCCTGGGTTGACACGTGATCACGGGAGGTTGCGGTAAGAAATTAGATTTATGTAGTATCTGTTTAATTTCTAAAATTTTATTTCGAGAAATTTATTAACTAATTTATTGTTGATTTCATAATTTAAAGACACGAGTCGAGGAGCTTCGCTCCCAGGCATCGCAGGTCGACTCTACTGATGGGGAGACGCCCGTCGAACTCTCAGCAGAGGAGAGTTGGCGTGTGTTTTTGGAGGCTGTTGGTGCCCAGCCATGAGACCGCAGGGTCTATGGTCTGGGCACTAGAGCTTCTACATATTTTCCCCATCAGGCCTCCAGCTCGCGAGTTTCTGGTGATATTCCTCTCGAGCGTTTACACGACCTTCGCAGATCTATTGCAGAGGAGGTTCGGCAGGAGGTCGAGCAGGATTTCGAGGATCGTATGCGAGGCCGGGATCAGGAGATTGCAGACATGCGAGATGAGATGCATTATTTGCGAGATATGGTTAGCCGCTTGTCGCAGAGTCTTCAGCCTCCACAGCCTCCACATGATCGCCCAGATTCTTGATGTATTTTTTTTTTCTTTTTTTATGTTGTACATGAAAACTTCAAAATTTTAATATATAATTATTTTTAGAAATTGATTGTTGTTTGAATCAATATGAGTGAAGAATGTTTCTATCAATATTTAAATTTAACGAAATTGTATTAACCATTTTAATTTTTAATATTTTATATTTTTAAAAAAATTTAATTTGCGACGCATTAGCGACTGAAATTGCATCGCTAATATTTTCAAAATATTATTATTAAATATTATGACGTAATGACCTGGCATCACAATAAAAAAAAATAATAGCGACTCATTAGCGACTCAAATTGCGTCGCTATTATATCTAAAATATTTTTAATAAATATTGCGACGCAATGACCTTGCATCGTAATATTTTAAAAAAAAATTTTATTTGCGACGCATTAGCGACTCAAATTGCGTCGCTATTATATCAAAAATATTATTATTAAATATTGCGACGCAACTAAATGCGTCGCAATATTGCGACGTAATTGAGTGCGTCGCAATATTTAATAATAATTTTAAATATTAAAATTAATTTTAAATTTAGCGATGCATTTGGATGCGTCGCAATATTGCGACGCAATGTTGCGTCGCAGAGTGTCGCAATATTGCGACGCAATTGCGACAAATGGATATTGCGACGGACATCTGAGCGACGCCGTCATTGCGTCGCTATTGCGTCGCAATAGCATGTTTAGCGATGCAATTGCGACGCATTTGGACGTCGCAATATTTTATTTTTCTTGTAGTGTCAACAAGATCCCAGACTCGATTAGATGCTATAGATTCCATCTCGTCCTTCATGGCATTGAACCACAAGTTTGATTCCTTAGAACTCATGGCTTGTGAAAACGTTTCAGGATCATTTTCGGCTCCAATGTTATAGTCAGATTCATGTAGATACATAACATAATCACTAGGAATTGCTGATTTCTTTATTCTAGTTGATCTTCTTAATATTGTATCAATGACCTCTTGAGGAGTATCTTGCACAACTGATTGTTGATGAACAACATGATCTTCTAGATTACCATCAGCTTGTGAAATCTCAATGACTGGTTGTTGGGCACTTAATTGAGTTTGAGGAGTGCTATAAATAACAACCAATCCCTCACTTGAAGTGGAAGCTAGAATAACTGAATGATCTTTCTCAGAAGAAGCCAAATACTGAGATTGATCACTCCCACTGATCAAGTCATTCTCAAGAAATTTTGCATTTCTTGATTCCACAATCCTAGTGCTGTGAGATGGACAATAAATCTATAACCCTTGGACTTCTCAGCATATCTAATAAAGTATCCACTAATAGTCCTTGGGTATAGTTTCTTTTCTTATGGATTATAGACTCTTACTTCAGATGGGCATCCCCAAACACGTATATGTTGCAAACTTGGTTTTCAACCTTTAAATAACTCAAATGGCGTTTTGGAAACAGCCTTGGTTGGAACCCGATTCAATATATACGCAGCAGTTTTAAGAGCTTCAGTCCACAAGGATTTAGGTAAGTTGGAGCTGACAATCATGCTCCTTACAATGTCCAATAATGTCCGGTTTCTCCTTTCAGCTACACCGTTTTGGTCAGGAGACCCTGGCATGGTATATTATGCAATAATTCCATTTTCTTCAAGAAACCGAGCAAACAGACCAGGTGCTTGTCCATTCTCAGTGAATCTACCATAATATTCTCCACCTCTATCTGACCTCATGATTTTAATTTGCTTGCCGTATTATTTTTCTACTTCTGTCTTAAATACCTTAAAGGCATCTAATGCTTCGTTCTTATTATGAAGTAGGTAGAGATACATATATCGTGAATAGTCATCAATAAATGAGATGAAGTATCTCTGACCATACGAATCCATATCTGGGCTACATATCCGTATGTATGATCTCCAGTATTTCTGAACTTCTCTTGGCGTCTTTCTTGGACTTGTTGGTTTGCTTTCCCTTTATGCAGTCCACACAAGTGCTAAAATCAGTAAAATCAAGAGTATCAAGTACTCCATCTTTTACTAATCTTTTAATTCTCTCAATGGAGATATGACCTAATCTCCGATGCCACATAATAGAGGAATTCTCATTTATATACATCTTTTCATACCAGTTTGGGCGTGCATCACATTATAGGTGGTATTATTTTTCAAATTAATTTGGAAAAGATTGTCTGACAATGTACCATTCCCAATAAGCTTAGATTTATAAAATAAATCAACAGAGCTTTTATTAAAATTAAAGGAGTATCCTGCTGGTACAAGCCTTAACATTGAAATTAAATTTCTAGAGAAACTTGGAATATAAAATGTCTTTTCCAAATCCAAAACAAAACCAGAATGTAAAATAAGTCTGCATGTCCCAATTGCTTCCACATGTGAACCCATCTTGTTTCCTGAATAGATGCTTTGTTCACTTCCCAATGGTTTCCTTTGATTTAGAAAACCCTGCAAGGTATTTGAAACATGGATTGTAGAACCAGAATCAATCCACCATGTGTTATGACATATAACCAAATTAGATTCATGACATACGAATGAGGTTAGAGTACCTTTCTTGTCAAGCCAAGGTTTGAATTTGAGACAATCTTTCTTTATATGCCCTTTCTTCTTGCAAAAGTAGCACTTGGACTCCTTCTTATCTTCTGTATGGATGGATACTTTATCTTTTCCTTTGCGTTTGGCTTTGGGAGCTTTAGTCTTTCTCTGAGTGACTAAATGTGCACTTTCTCCCATTTCTAAAATTAGCCTCTCTTCCTCTTGAACACACATGGTCAGAAGTTCATTAATTGACCATTTGTCCTTATGTGTGTTGTAAGATATTTCGAAGGGACTATACTACTGTGGGAGTGAGCTCAAAATAAAGTGCACCAAGAAAGATTCTAACATCTCAACCTCTAGAGATTTCAATTGAGCCGCAATGTCCCTCATTTTCATGATGTGCTCACGTACACCTCCAACCGTAGTGAGCTTCATTGATAATAATTTTGTCATTAGGGTACTAGCCAGTGCCTTATCTGAAGACTCAAATTGTGCATCAATAGCCTTCAGAAGTTCCTTGACATTTTTGCACTCAGGAATTGAACCACGTATACTAGCAGAAATTTTAGTACGTATGAACATCATACTGAGGCGATTGAACCGTTCCCATCGTTCATACGCAGCAATCTCAGCCTGAGTGCTAGTAGATGTAACTGAATGTGGTTCATCCTTCCTGATAGCATAGTCAATATCTATGCACCCTAATTGAAGAAGAATTCTCTCCTTCCATAATTTATAATTATCACCACTTAAATCGGGAACGTCACATTTCATATCAGAAATATTAACAGGCAAAATAGCTGCATAAAAATAAAATCATGTTCATGTAATTGAATTTGAGGCATATAACTTGATGTCATGTTTTACCAATGTAAACATGCAATAACATCAATCAATAACATACAATAACTACCTGTGGATTAAGTTATTATACTCAAATAGACTCATTAACTTAATGATGTGACTAACAAATTATATTCCTTTCTTAATTCCTGTAGGTAATTAAGAAAATAATTTGTTATCGCATCCTAATTAATTATATTAGTGTAATAAAAATTCCTGTGGGATAAGATTCATTACATTAATATAATTAGTCATAATTAATGTTATCTAACCTTATGTGATCTTTGCAACTCAATATATAATTTTGATTAATCAAAGATGTTGTGGCTACTCCTCAATTAATCAAAATCATATTGATCACATGACATTGAATTCCATTATATGCATATAGATTAACCAATTTAGCATGATTATTAGGTAGTGATCTTAATCGACGTAACATTTCCAAATCAAGATATGAGTTAGTCAAATTGGCCAGGCCAGTGAAAGAGAAGTGGGGTTCCCCGTTGCTTTCCTTAGGTCAGTCAACGGAACCAATTAAGTAACCACAATCTCTTTACCTTTCTAGACACCAACTGACCAATCAGACCTTGAAAGGATTTGCACTGTGATTTTTACACTACCACCAAATTCATGCATAGAATAAATCTAGTATGCAGAACATGAGACAACATTTTAATTATCTATTTAATGAATTTTGAAATTATAATCTTAAGAAAAATTTTGTTAATTAAAACACGTCCGACCGTAGCTCATTATTCCCTTGGGCCAGTCTATGCAAAACACCGTAGGCATAGAGACTCAGGAGGCATATTTTAATACAAAAATTTAAACTTAAAAAACAAATGATAAAAATAAATCATGTCACATGATTTAATAAAACATTAAACAGATAATAAATGTATTTAAAATTCAACCAATCCAGATTTTAAATCCCGTGAGAGAACGAAAAGACCATAAGCGAGAAAATCAAAAACCAAAACAGGCAACGTTTTCTCTCTTTTTAATATGTCACCGCATGTGGTCATGGAAGCCACGTTTGAGCTGCGTTTCCTTTCTTTACTTTTCCTTTCTTTAATGCTACGTTTCTTTTCTCTTCTTTTCTTTAATGCTATCTCTTTAATACAAAGAAATCCGAGAAACCTTTAATGCCATAAAGAAATCTTAAATAGAAAAGGAAGAGATACTTTGATGGAAACACTCACAAATAAGGCAGAGGTTTAAATGACTCTGATACCAAATGTAAGACTTAATTTAAATATATTGATCACGATATCAAATATGCGGAAATACGGTATCAATATATTTATTATGCAAGTTAAGATCGATAAATACCTCCAGCCATTATTATTAATTTTCTTTCCGATGAGGGTAAGGAATTCGATCTTTCTTGAATCAGCTGCACGGGATCTTGATCTTCCTTCTCTCTAGGGATCTTGATCTTCCTCCTCTCGATGGATCTTGAATGATCTTCCTCCTCTCGATGGATCTTGATTGAGTTCTTCCAATCAATGAGCCATCACACTCTGATGGTATATGCCCTCAGGATGTGCTCTTGATCAGGGACTCAATGCCTCCGCTTATTTTGGTTTTTCTTTCGATAACCTTGTTGAAAGCCTTAGGAAGGGTTCCCTATTTATACTCAAATCCCTTCACCGCCTGCTCCCATCAAACAGGTGTTCAATATTTAAGGGGGGGGGCCGTTATCACTTATTAATTAGTAAAACGATAGTAATAAAATTAGGACTATTGAAAGCGACGGGTTATTACAAGACCACCTAGTGTCATACATGCCACATCAAAGAGTTGCTCTTTGGTCATTAGGAGAACTTCATTGAGCCCATATTGAGCAAAGCCAATAGTTAAAATTTCACGAGGAACAATTGTAACTTTGAGGAGAGGCTCGGCATGATGTGATTCGTGACAAGCAACAGTCCTACGTTCCAGCTTGCTCACTATCTGAAAATAAACAACATTATATTTAGCTAGACATAGTGACAAAACTAAATATTATCATATGATCTGCCAAACTTATGATTAATTAAACTACAGCTGAAAATTAAAAACAGAAGCAAAATCAATTCATTGTTGCCAAATCAGGGGATAGAAATTGGAAGCTATGCATGCATTTGGATATTATTTGCTTATTTAGGCATCCAGGTAATCAATAGGATGATTTGCAAAAATCCAATATTGTCTCAAATGTTCCAACCAAAGTTCATCCTTCTGTGGCCAAGATTACCACCATGAATCTACAAAGGATTTGATGCAACCAAATGAAGCAGACTAATAAAAGTTTCACTTGGTTATATATGTGAAATTCTCATTTGTAACTTTCACCACACTCTAATTATTGTAAGAAGTTAAAAGCTTGCTGAAAAGCATTTGACACTACAAGGACACCAGACATTTCCAATATCAGTCTGTCAGCACATGGCTCCTTTCAGCAAAATTGTCCGACTCAGAAAGTCCCAATCTACACCAAATACTTAGTGAGTACATAATATTTGAACTGGAGCACTATTTTAGTCCAAACTGCAGTTGTAGAAAACTAAAGAAAATAAAAAAGATGCATTCTCAATTTGTAGAAACCAAAAACATCTGATTGGTAGCTGTACTATCTCTATATGGTGAGGGAGGAACATTAGCCAAGTATCTCATAATGTAGGTAGAAGTGGCACATTGTAGAGTCCATGAAGATGAAAAGGGATTTTATTTCTGCCTTGCACTACTGCTCTAGTTGTCTTCTCAACCATCTTTTCTTCATTACTAAACACTTCTTCACAACCCTTCATGATCTTATGATGCCTGTCTAGTAGGATATAGTGACATCTAGTAAAATTTGACAGAGGTAGGCACAATGCACTTGACAATGATTCTACAAACAACCCCTACCAAGAAACACAAACACTGAATGATTTAATAAAATCTTTTTTAAATTAAAAATTCATATATGATTGTTCTAGTTTGCCAGTTTTGAGCAAAGCTTAACGAACATATCAACGAAGACTTGATATTTAGCAGTTGCACAACCGATAAAAATGTCCCTAAATGCAAAAAATTTGATTTGATACAATTCCATATACTAATGGACATGTTACTATGGAATAAAGCAAAAAGCCCTCTAGATGGTATTATATTAATTTAGTTGTTAAAACCCTTGAACCAAATGTAAGCAACATTTCATGGTCAAGGATGTATTTAACCTTTGGGAAGTAATGAAAGTGACTAAATCTTCTAGAAAATAAGAGTGGAACAAATTTGTTCATTTATTTTATTATGTCAATCTAACATCCACACGTAATGAAGTTCAAAGAGCTTAGGGGGCGTTTGGTGCATCGCCAGACAATCCTGAATGGTAATGTGAATTGCCTACAAGATAGATTACCACTGGATAGATTGTCAGTAATGCTGATTATTGTATTTGGTATATACAGGTAATGTTACAGTAATATTGATTACTGTGTTTGGTATGACAAACAGATTACCAGTCATATAGCATCAAATTCCCAAAATACCTCTAAATCAAATCTATTAAATATATATGTATATACTATTATATGGGTTGAAAAAAACTTGCATCACAATCTCACGTGAAAAGGAAATGGAAAAGATCCATAAACTACTCACATAGTTGGGATGTCGCTTTTGCTGACGGAAGAAGCGATGGAAATGAAACTCAATGGAAGAAAGAAACATTATCGATTCCACGTTAGATATTCTGGAGGCCAATCCCATGGCAGCTGGGACAAAGGTCTCCACATAACGAACCAAATTAGAACCAAGAAGGCCTCTACCATTACTAATCACCACCTAAATTGTATTTTATAAGGATTTTTACAGAATCCTCTCATCAGGACTCCGGAAAACCTCCTGTAACTCTGAAGCTGTGTAAACGTTAAGAAGATAATGCATATATGTTTAATTTTATCGCTATAACATAATCATATGTTAAAGATAATCACTTGTTTATGTCTTTATTCTATTATAATTACATACTTATAGTGAATAATTTATATATACAATATATTAGCAAATGATTTATGCAATTGTTCTTCGAATTTAAATATTTTTATAGAATCTTGAAAACTATCAGGACATTCGAAAGCAGGCTACTTCCATTGCAGAAAGACTTTTGGGTGCTAAATTACTAGAAAACTCTTGATCTTAACATTTGTTTGCATCTTGGTGTCCGTGGAATTGCAATTTCTGGGACTAAATACTGATCATATATACATATATATATATTGCAATTATGGATATGCATGCAGATATTAAAGGGATATCAGTTCTCCATGGATACAAATATGGACACGAGTCGAATATTAAGTTTATGTATACAAGTTGGATATTAGTTACAATCATATTTTTTATTTAAACATATACTATTAATAGTATAAAATTCATATATATATATATATATATATATATATATATATATATAAAAGAAGGTGGATCTCTTTTGAGCATCAGTTATATGGAAGCAAGACATGAAGAAAAAGATATTCTACCGGCAGCCCAAAATGGAATGATAAGATCTAAATATGCAGCATATATAATAAAAATTAGTAACATATAATCTAATAACAAACTGAACATTAATAAGCAATATGAACAATTCAACAACAATCTGAATAGTAATGTAATATAAGTATCTTCTTTCAAAATTTTAAAATACTTTCAACTATCTCAACAAAAAGCATTTGTAGTGTGTTAAAACAACAACACGATACAAAAGTTAATTCAAATCCAAAACTACTAATAAAAGTATCTGCTAGCTAACCAAACATTTACTGGATAAAATATTATAGATAAATAACCAAACAACCATAACATCCAAAACAACCACAACTAGCAACATAGATGTCCTAACTAGGACTCAAACCAAGGATATCCAATACATTATATTTTCTTAACCTTTGAGGTAGTGAAAAGAAGTAGGTCAAACTTGCACTATCATGAGCAATTATCAATCCAGCTTTAACCATCAATGACTCATGCAATCCCAAATCTTCGATCTCTGCTATTGCCTCATAAACTTTTTTCTTCATCTCTTGATCATTTGCAAGAAACTGAAAACAATCTGCCAACTTATCAATACCTTTACTTGAACTTTGACACATTACTTCAAGATTTTTTATAGTTTTAATCAAAGTACTTGTAAAAGCAACTTCTTCCTCATCAGAAGCCTTCCTTTTTCTTGATCTTGATGAAGAAGCACTTTGTTGAACATGACCGATGAGAGTTTAGGGAATGGAGTTGTTACTCTCAAATTCGGTAGGATCTACAAACTGTACCTCTTCTTCACTATTCATTGCTTTTGTAAGGATTTCATTGGCTGCATCTGTAGGATTCTCAGCCCTCTGACCTGTTGCACGATCTTTTCCAAATATGATAGAGAGTTCTTCTAAATATAAGAATGGCTTGTTTCGAAGACCAGATGCTTGAGGATGACTCTATCATAATGAACCAATATAAATTAAACAAACTATGCCTAAAGCATCAAAAAGTAAATAAGAATGGAGAATTAATTAATATGTTGTGCATTTACCTTGACCCAGTTGTCCCATACATCTTGATCACAAGTAATACATTTTCTTGTATCATCCCATCCAAATCCTGATGTATTCAACATATCATAAATAGCACCATATTGTTGTTTCAACAACTTGAACCTTGATTGGATATGTGGATGAGCCTTGATGCTACAATTAGATATCTTGTTTGCCATCATCTTCTCCAATTGAGGTAAGAACTCAACCTTGAAATTGCCACCTTCTTCCCTTCAAATAGAATCATTCTTCAAATCAAATAGACATCCAATTAATATAGCATCTTCCTCTGCATTCCATTGATGCTTCTTTTCCTGGTTCCTCCTTTGACTTAAAGAAGCATCCATATCTAAAAGATAATTATTTAATTCAAAAGATAATAGATGTTTATATTGCAAATTTAAATAACAACAATAATAATTTGAATAAAAACAAACAATCCAAAAATAATAGTAATAAGCATCCATGTTTCAAATGATAGTAACAAGGTTCATATTAAATTTGCAACAAGGTTCATAATGAAGAAAGACTCAAATATATAAAATAATAATACATAGCAAAATTTGCAATAGCATTGAGAATTTCTTCAAGCTCTGGATTGGTCCTATATTTCTTGTGCCAAGTCATCCCTAAATTGAGTTCAAGCATTTGTATTCATAACATGATCAATCATTTCTCCTTTATTACTATTTTTCTTCTGTCGGAAGGACAACGAGCATCTCATCTTCAATTGGATCAATTAACATCTCTCTTCTAATATGATTATGAAGAAGAGCACAAGCATTAATGATTCTTGCTTGTAATTTTACTGGATAAAATGACTTCTCTTTAAGAATCGCCCATCTTATTTTAAGAAAACCAAAGCATCTCTCGATGACATTTCTAGCAGATGAGTGCCTATAGTTAAAGTATTCTTATGGTATTGTCAGTTAAAGATTTTATCTTCAATCATTCAAATGATATCGTTGACCCCTATATGGAGTTAAAAACCCTTCTTCATTTGTATATCCAACATCACATAAGTAATAAAAACCTAACACAAGTAAAATCTTGTTAGAAAATAAGTTTAATATATAAATAAAGATAAGTTTTAAATAACTAGAACTATTACCTTGGGTTACTTTCAAACCTCTTGGTCTTGATAACGCATCTCTTAGTATTCTACCATCTGCAGTTGATCCCTTCCATCCAGGTAAAATATAGATAAATTGCATATCTTAACTACAAACTTCTAGAACATTCATAGCTATTTCACCTTTCCTTGTTCTATACTTAGGCTTGTTAATGTCAATGACTGTGCATTTAATGTATGTTCCATCTAACGCACCTAGACAATTCTATAATAAAAAAATATTATTATTATGTTAATATAAATGCTTCTTAAATAATTTAAAATTAAC
Organism: Calamus simplicifolius; assembly: GCA_900491605.1. NCBI lineage: Eukaryota > Viridiplantae > Streptophyta > Magnoliopsida > Arecales > Arecaceae > Calamus > Calamus simplicifolius. The sequence goes on from UESW01004488.1 coordinate 339,524, forward strand.
ATAACATTTATCCATCTGATTAGAAAACATACCTTGAACCATTTTCATCTGTAGTCAGTTGAGTTACCAGGAATAGGCTCTGGTTTCTTGAGCAATATTTCATGACAAAAAAGAATGGACTTCAACACAGTTGTAAACTGCCTACTAATTGTCTCACCACTTCTTGCAAACCATCTTTTAATGACTATTCTTAGCATGGTGAGCACATATATGTAAAAATATAGCAACCATCTTCTCAACACACATATTTTTGGTACTCAATAATCTTTCGGTAGTTTGTAACATATCACATAATGCATGAAAACTTCTCTTATCCATGCGCGTATTTTCTATACATGCTAGCTCCGAATCAAATACAATCCTATGTAAACTAATTTTCCTAATCTTGTGTCTATCATACTGATGAAAGGATCTTTAGAATTTTCACACAAGGTTATCTTCTTCAATTGATTAACACAACCCTAACCCGTGGAGAGGCACTAACCCAAAATCAGAAGACGGGAAGCCAAGAAATCAAATCACAATAGAAATTAGATCCTAAGGCAACTTGATTATCAGAGATAAAATAGATAAATGGCTAGCTTGTCTAAGTCCTAGTTCTTTCAAGAAGCAAGGAAGAAATGCTTACAATTGGATTGCAACCTAAAGAAAAATCTGATTGTTCATTAAAAACTGCCATACGCAAGCTCAGCATACAATATATATCCCTAGCTCTCCAAGAATAGGAACAGCCGCAATAAATACTACACCCCCCCTCATAACTCTGATTTATGACATAAGCTGCACCACATGTTCCAAAACTCATTAAATATAGCATAAAGCAAACAAAAGATCAAAATAGACATGACTCTTAAGATGGCAGTTCTGACGCTTTGCCAAACATATACTCCAATACAAATTCTCCATGTGGCTGCCATGTAGCTTTCATTCTATCTCCACTTGACACAGAACTCGGCAATTGGTTTATTCTCCTCGGTTGATTGCTTCTTCTTGGCCAAAGGCTCCTATGATCAAACTTTGGAGCTCCTTTGCTTTGGCCCTTGTTATGGGTCCTGGATAGCTAGGTAATGATGGAGCTTCTTCATCATCCCCTCCCTCTTGAGAAGAATTTGACTTCGAATTTGGTCCTGCACCAAAATAGGGAGAAAGATCAGTAATATTGAAAGTATTACTCACACCATACTCACTTGGCAATTCAATCTTGTAGGTATTATTATTAATGCGCTCCAACACTTTGAAAGGTCCATCTCCTCTTGGGTGTAACTTTGATTTCCTTTGTGAAGGAAACCTCTCTTTCCTCAAGTGTATCCAAACTAAGTCACCTGGTTCAAACACAATTGCCTTGTGGCCTTTGTTAGCATGTGATGCGTATGATTCATTTTTCTTTTCAATATGTAACTTACCTTGTTCATGCATTTTCTTCACAAATTCTGCCTTACTCTTACCATCAAGAGATGCAATATGATCAACAGGCAAAGGTGATAAATCTAAGGGAGTGAGTGGGTTAAATCCATAGACAAGATCAAAAGGTGAATACCCACTAGATGAATGCACAGTCCTATTATATGCAAATTCTATATACGGTATGCATTCCTTACAAGATTTTAAATTCTTCTTAACAAAAGCTCTCAAAAGTGTTGACAAAGTTCTATTTATTACTTATGTTTGCCCATCTATTTGAGGATGGTAGGTAGTAGAGAATAACAACTTGGTTCCCAATTTTCCCCAAAATACTCTCCAAAAATGGCTCAAAAATTTTACATCCCTATCACTCACAATGGTTTGAGGAATGCCATGCAATCTAACAACTTCCCTAAAGAACAAATTAGCCACATAAGTAGCATCATCAGTTTTCTTACAGGGGATAAAATGAGCCATCTTTGAAAACCTATCAACCACAACAAATATGGAATCATGTCCCCACTGTGACCTAGGCAACCCTAAAATAAAGTCCATAGATAAATCCACCCAAGGATGCTTAGGTTCAGGCAATGGTGTGTACAGCCCATGAGGCATCACCTTAGACTTGGCTCTTTTGCAAGTTTCACATTTGGCACAAAATTTCGTTACATCCCTTTGCATATGAGGCCAAAAGAAATGTTCCTTAAGTACTTTGAGAGTTTTAGCAACCCCAAAATGCCCCATAAGACCACCACAATGACTTTAATGCACAAGCAAATCCCTCAAAGAGCCTTTGGGTACACACAATCTGTTTTCCCTAAACAAATATCCATCATGCCTAAAGTACTTTTGAAATGCAATGTTCTCACATGCCGCATATACTTGTGAAAAATCAGAATCATGCTCATATAATCCTTTAACATATTCAAAGCCAAGCAATTTAGAGTCAAGTGTGTTAAGGAGATTATACCTTCTTGAGAGTGCATCGGCCACAATGTTTTCTTTACCTTGTTTGTATTGCACCACATATGGGAATGTCTCAATGAACTCGATCCATCTAGCATGCCTCTTGTTTAGCTTCCCTTGGCCCTTAAGGTGCCGCAAAGACTGATGATCGGTGTGAATGATGAACTCCCTTGGCCACAAGTAGTGCTGCCATGTCTCCAAAGCCCTCACCAATGCATATAGTTCCTTGTCATATGTTGAGTAGTTCAACGCTGCCCCATTTAGTTTCTCACTGAAATATGCAATGGGCTTTTTCTCTTGCATCAAAACAGCACCAATCCCTTTTCCGGAGGCATCACATTCAATTTCAAAAGCTTTGGTAAAATCGGGCAATACAAGTAAGGGTGCTGAACACAACTTTGTTTTTAACATGTTAAATGCATTCTCATGTTCATCACTCCATACAAATGGAACATTCTTTTTCACCAATTCATTCAAAGGAGCAGCTAAGCTACTAAAGTTAGGTACAAACCTACGATAAAAGCTAGCAAGCCTATGAAATCTTCTCACCTCACTCACATTGGAAGGTCTCGGCCATTCCCTAATGGCTTTCACCTTCTCTTTGTCCACTTCAATTCGTTTTCCACTAATAACAAATCCAAGGAATACAAGTCTTTCCATGCAAAAACAACACTTTTTGAAATTAGCAAACAACTTTTCTTTTCTCAGAACATCAAACACACTTCTCAAATGTTGTAAATGGTCATGCAAGCTTTTGCTATAAAATATCATCAAAGTAGACAACTACAAATTTTCCAATAAAAGACCTCATCACATGGTTCATCAATCTCATGAAGGTACTAGGTGCATTCGTGAGCCCAAAAGGCATCACAAGCCACTCATAAAGGCCATACTTAGTCTTAAATGCAGTTTTCCATTCATCACCTATTTTCATTCTAATTTGATGATAACCACTCTTAAGATCAATTTTGGAAAATATGCAAGCACCATGAAGTTCATCAAGCATGTCGTCTAGTCTAGGAATGGGATACCTGTATTTTACCATGATCTTGTTGATAGCACGGCAATCAACACACATTCTGAATGTCCCATCCTTCTTGGGCACCAAAAGCATGGGTACGGCACATGGACTCATGCTCTCTTTCACATATCCCTTGGCCAATAATTCCTCCACTTGCTTTTGAAGCTCTTTAGTCTCCTCAGGATTGCTCCTATAAGCCGGCCGGTTTGGAATTTGAGCTCCAGGCACAAAATCTATTTGATGCTCAATCCCCCTCAATGGTGGTAAACCAGGTGGCATCTCATCGGGAAAAATATCTTCATATTTCTGCAAAAGAGAAGTAGCAACACTAGGGAGAGAGGAATCAGGATCAGAATTAGAAAACATAGACTCTTTATATATAAGAAGGTATAAAGGTTTCATATCATGCAAAACCTCTTTAATTTCTCTTTTTTTCACAAACAATGCCATTCCCTCTTCCTCTTTTTCTTTTGGACCAGATTGTTCTCTCATTTCTTTTGTTCTCGCTTTTCTTTCTTCACTCCTTTCTTTCCTCTCTTTTCCCTCATTTTTTTTGTATCATTCTCTACCTCACCTAATTTTCCCTCAATTGCTCTCATAATCCTCACTTGGTCTTCATGAGCATGGACAGGACTCAAAGGGTTTAGGGTGTAAGTTCGGCCATCCTTCACCAAAGTATACTTGTTCTTTCTACCATCATGTGTCACATTCCTATCATATTGCCAAGGACGCCCCAACAAGATATGAGTAGCAACCATAGGCACGACATCACATAATACCTCATCCTTATACTTCCCTATGGTGAATGGAACCACAACCTGCTTGGTCACTCTCAATTTGTTGCACTCATTCAGCCATTGTAGTCCATATGGCTTTGGATGCTTCTTACACGCCAATCCCAACTTTTTCACAAGATGAGAGCTCACCACATTACAACAACTACTACTATCAATTATCATACTACATAATTTGTCATTCACAGCACATCTTGTGTAGAAGATATTCTCTCTTTGAATTGCATCCCCATCTTCCAAACTCACTTGTGCACTCAAAGCCCTCATGGAAACCATTGCATAAGACAGCCCTACCATAGGATCTTGCTCCCCCATTTCCAATTCTTTTTCTTCATCACTTTCGGCCAGATTTGGTGTCTCTACTTCCTCATCTTCATCTTCACTCTCTATTCCTCCATCTTCCCTCATAAACATTACCCTTTGGTTTGGACATTGATTTGCATAATGCCTATACCCCAAACACTTGAAACACTTCACTTCTCTAGCCCTAGTAGGACCTCCCTTCCTTTCTTTCTCCTCCACCTTTCCTTTCCCTTTCCATTCTTCTTTTCTTTGTTTTGCTACCTCCTTCTCAATCCTTTCTGGCTTGCCAACACTCGGTTTCCATGAACTTTTTGGGGTTGAAGCATAATGCCCATTTCCATATTTTAAGGACTTTTTCATTTGCATTTACTTTTCTACCTTAATGGCAATGTGTACCATTTCGGTTAGAGTGTTATAAGAGTGCAATTCCACCACGTGGGCTATTTCCATGTGCAAACCAGCCAAGAACCTTGCCATGGTGGCTTCCATAGGTTCCTCCAATTGTGTTCGTGCCAATGCCACTTCCATGGCCTTGAAATACTCTTCCACACTTCTACCCCTTGAGACAATCTCTGCAACCTTTGATGAAGCTCCTTAAAATAGTGTTGTGGAACAAACCTTTCCCTTATGTTTTCTTTCATGGTCTCCCAAGTAACAATAGGTCTAAGGCCAAGATTTCTCCTCCTAACCAACAATTGATCCCACCACACTATAGCATAATCTTTGAACTCCACAGCCGCAAGCTTAACTTTCTTTTCTTCCGAATAGTTGTGGCACTCAAAAATAAGTTCAACTTGTCTTTCCCACTCCAAATACAAATCTGAATTTTCCTTTCCATGGAAGGAAGGAATCTTCATTTTGATACTACCCACATGTGAATCAACTCTCTCTTCAACTCCTTCCCCAATTCCATAGTCCCAGTTCCTATAATTCCTACCTCCCCTTCTTCCACCAAATCCTCTTCCTCTAGGTGGCCGAAACCCCCGACCTCTCGGATTGTGGAGGTTGAATTCATACCCTTCTTCATCATACTCATTTCCCCACTCATTCTCATAGAGTTCCTCATTCCCAACATTCTCAATTCTCCATCCCTCATTTCTTCCCACATGTTGGTCAAATCCCATCCTAGGTATTTCGCCTTCCCTCCTTCTTCCATTTACTTCCCCAATCTGTGACTTTCCTTTACTCCCATTATCCCTAACTTCCTCTCCATCCTTTGCTTCCAACCTTTCAATTCTATCTAGCAAGGTGGTCATTACAAAATTATTTCTTTCCATCTGTTGTCTTAAAGCTTCTAGCAACATACAATCATCCCTATTTGCTTCCTCACTACCACTACCTCCGGTTTCTTGTGCTTTTGACATGTTCAGGTTTGCAAAAAAAAAAAAAAATGTTAGTAGAAAATGGCTCACCCTCTCAAGTGTTTCTCTCAAGTATTGGCTTTTCTCTCTGATGTTCTCACTCTCTTGCCTTTTATCTCTCAAATTTCTTCCTTTTGCTTACCTTTCAGAACTAGGGTAGATTGACTTTCTAACCAATTGAAAATATATCAATGATAATCAAAATGATTAAGCAATACATATTCGTAAGAAAGAAGAAGAAGAAGATGATGATGATGACGCTGGAATCTAATGAAAGATGATCCCAACTAAGAGAACAATGAAGTATAAATGTAGAACTCCTGATAACCAAAAAAAATTGAAACTCACCCAATTTGATGATAGCAAGCTCAAAATGCAGATGGCCCACTGTTTTGCTAGACGTTTCAAGATTAGAGCTGGGCTGTTCTGATGGTTGAACTGAAATGCGCTGGTTCGTATTCTTCTTTTTTTTTTTTTTTTTGATAGGTAAAGGGATAGATTACTCAATGGAATATCAAGAGACAAAAGAAGAAGATGAAGGGACAGAAAAGGATAAACCTTATTTGATGTACCCGCTCTGATACCAAATGATGAAAGGATCTTTAGAATCTCCACACAAGGTTATCTTCTTTAATTGATTAACACAACCCCAACCCATGGAGAGGCACTAATCCAAAATCAGAAGATGGGAAGCCAAGGAATCAAATCACAATATAGAAATTAGATCCTAAGGCAACTTGATTATCAGAGATAAAATAGACAAATGGCTAGCTTGTCTAAGTCCTAGTTCTTTCAAGAAGCAAGGAAGAAATGCTTACAATTGGATTGCAACCGAAAGAAAAATCTGATTGTTCATTAAAAACTGCCATACGCATGCTCAGCATACAATATATATCCCTAGCTCTCAAAGAATAGGAACAACCGCAATAAATACTACACCACCCCTCATAACTCTGATTTATGACATAAGCTGCACCACATGTTCCAAAACTCATTAAATATAGCATAAAGCAAACAAAAAACCAAAATAGACATGACTCTTAAGATGGCAGTTCTGACGCTTTGCCAAACATATACTCCAATACAAATTCTCCATGTGGCTGCCATGTAGCTTTCATTCTATCTCCACTTGACACAGAACTCGGCAATTGGTTTCTTCTCCTCGGCTGATTGCTTCTTCTTGGCCAAAGGCTCCTATGATCAAACTTTGGAGCTCCTTTGCTTTGGCCCTTGTTATGGGTCCTGGATAGCTAGGTAATGATGGAGCTCTTCATCACATACTCACCAAGATCAATCCTTTTTCTCTTGTTACTTCTCCTAATCAATAAAGTGACACAGTATGTATGCAATATTCTAGTTAACGCAATAATGACCCTATGAAGATTAATGTACATTGTAATGATAGATGCTAATTTTGGGAGCAACTCTTCTGGCAGCCGATCTATCTAGATGACAATATCATCACAAGAAAAAAAACATATTTTACAGTAATATATTTCATCTATTCTATTACTAAACAGATACCTCATACATAAATTGAGCTAAGTTCATATGATACAAAAGATGATTATTTTAATGCCTCAATAAACCATCTGATGATAGTTTAATTGAATGAAAACCAAACTCCGCACCACAAGGAGAAGATGTGTAGAAAGATATTCACATAGTTTTTTTGTTATGATAAGACAATCTAATAGGACAAAACACTGGTTATCATATAATTGATTATTTAACATTGAATGCAATGATGCATACTATTTTCATAATGGTAAATAATGAATGCAAGGCATGCAAATGTGATATCATTAGCTCATAAAATAAATTGGTATTATCTACAAAACATAAGGAGAGAATACCCCCAAATCTCCCAAAATGCCAACTTCTGCAGAACTTACTTGCAAGCCGCTATCAATTAGGTTGAAAGCTGGGTCAGACTTGTAGTCAATTTTGGTCGGTTTAAAGTTTACATAGCTTAGCATCCTATCTAGTGGGCTCGAGTTGGCCTATAACCTGAGACATCAAACCCAGTCTGCAAGCCTACAATAAAAGAAGCCTTTTTCTAATTGAAAAAGTTTTTAAGGAAAGGCCAGATCTCTGAGCTTCTCTTTTATAGCATCAAGATTAAAAAAAGGTCCACTGGGGGTGCATGTCATGTTGGTGTCTAGCCCCTTTTTGTAACAAAAATAAAAAGAGCATGTCATGTAGTTGAATAAACTTGAATATTTTTAATGTTAAGTTTCCTGGTTCATGGTAAACGCTACTTTAGTTCAGTGACTGGCCAGGCTATTGGTACTAATCCAATGTTAAAATGCAATCAATATTAAGGGTTATTGCAAACTCTGCATCACATTTATGCAAAGTTTAAGCATTCATCACAACAACTTTCCTTCATATATGTAGTTTTACCCCTCTTTCCCTGATAGGTCTAGTACCAGCATTCCCATAATAAATAAATAAATAAATACAAAGAAAATAATGCTTGCTGTCTTGGTCATAAGATACCTAAGTTAACCAACTAATGCCAAGCATAAAGACAACATGCCTCTTGTACTTGCATATTTGGTGATTAACTCATTCATTATATAATTTAGATAGATATGCCACAACATGCCTTGTACTAGAATAGTTTATAAAATAGGTGCTCAATCTATTGCCTAAGCAAACCATTTGATATAGAGCAGAGATCACCGTTTTTAGTATTAAATTTATTTTACATATAATATGAATTATGTTGAGCTTATCATTAGAATTTAAGTACTCAATTGCAGCGTATATTTTATTTAAGTTCTGCACCTTATTAAATCAAACTTAGAGCCATTCATCACAAGAAGGATTTATTCTTTATTACAAGTCTATCAAACTCCATTTTAAACTTTAAAAAAAAAAGGTAAAAAAATCACCCATACTCTTTGTTTTGAAACATTTACACATATTAGCCCTATAGTGAGTCCCTAGACAAGATGTCTTATATACTTAAACATTCAAATATTCTCTACAATGACTCACCACTAACCTCTTCCGTTGGTAAAAAAAAACGGATAAGCAAAGGAAAAGAATAGCCACTTCCGTTGATAACAAAAAAAGAAACTGATAAGGAAAGGAAAAGAACAACCAAGAAAAGTACAATACAAAAGTTTATTTATCATATAAATATGAGCATTATCTGTTATTTATCCTCTTTGAGATTAGATAAATATGAGCCTTTTTTGGCTTCTTGGTTGGGAAAGGATAATTTTAAAACATTGTTAGATACAAACAGCCATTCAATGCATAAAACTTGGAACAAAGATTGAATAAAAGGATTATAATTTTGCAAGGGTTACCTTTGAAATCGATCGGATTTGATCTGGGCATTGCCTCCACCTTTCCCTTTCCTCTTTCTCACGGCTTCTCTTCTTTTCTCTTTTTCCTTGTCTTGTCTCATTTAAAAGGAAAGCTGAGGGGATAGGGATAATTTTGTCAAAAAAAGATTTATCAGATTCAATATGTTCGGTAATCTGGATAGCCATCTCCCCCTAAGGTAATCTGGATAGATTACCCCAAAAAATATGCACCAAACATAGCTATCCAGTGGGCCCAATTTAAATTACCGGTAATCTCTACCAAACACAACCTTAGAGTGTTTCATAAGTTGCTCATGAATAAAGTTAGGATCTTATTCAGGATAGATTCTGATTATTAATGACAATGACTACTCAAATAACTAGAGGACCTTTATGTTGTAGTGCACAAAGTCAATAAGAGTTTTATTGCATCATATGATGATTACCATCTTTCCAAATTAGTAAAGATCGCTTTGGCCATGTCTAGTATATTGCATAGTGTATATTGACAAATTTGTATTTCTTCTTGTTCTTTACTTTTCTTTCTCACTCTACTCTTATCAACCCCAATTAACTATTAACAAAATTTACAGCATTTAGCTAAAGGTGCTAGACCATCCAATGATTGGCGTCTTCATTCATACCAGTTATTTATCACAATATGCTAATTTACAGGATCATCTGTCTTAATTACCTAAATCACAGGTCTAGATATATCTAATTTGGGAACTATCAGATGGTATAAAGGGCATGCCAGGCATTTATCTTCATGTATGTACCTTTTTTATGTGTGTAAAAATATTGGATTACCCATTAAACCAGGTGCATCACTAACTAATGGGTCAACATGATAAACAAGACTCTGCAACAATGTCTAGAAAGAAAAATATAGCTCATCTGGTTAGATTGTCGATTTTGTATATAAAGGTCACACATTCTAGACAACAAATGGAGTTGTAAAAAGCTAGCTGAAGTCCATTCAATCATCATCCTTTGCCTTAATGACCATGTCTAGCTTCTCATCTTTTTATTTTTTAAGGGAAATGTCTAGCTTCTCATCAACAACACTCACTGGCTTCTCTCCCTCTCCCTCACTTTTAATGCAATGCATTAAGCAAACAAGAAAGGTATCTTTTGTAGGAACTACTGCCAACCAAAAAGACAAACAAGATAAAACATGATAAATTTCACCATTTTACATGGAAATGAGATGGCAATGACAATCTGCACACAGTTAGTAGATGAACTTGTCAAATGATAATCATTTTTCCCTAGATTAGATATGAGCTCACTTCTCACATTTTCAGTGGAAGTAAATAGGTTAAATTGCATGCCAGCACTGTGATAGTTGTTAATAAGATGATGAAAAAATAATAAGAAATTCAAAAAAAAACCCACAGATGATAAATTATATATGAGTATTTTCTTTCTATGAAAAAAAAAAGAGAGAATGGAGTCAAGGAAATAAATAACCTTTTTTTTCTACTCCAAGCCACCAAATAATCTTGTCGGTAGCAGCCTCAAAATGGTGAATTGTACCTGTGTTTCCTCACCTCTTGCAGCAATTAAAGCAGCCTCATTTCAAGCATTCACAATGTTGGTGCCAGCAAATCCAGGAGTGAGAGCAGCCAATCTTTGAAAGTAATATGATGGATCAGTTTAATTTTCTTAAGATAAACACGACATATCTGTTCACGACCTTTATCAAATGTTATTTGATGATCAAATTGAACAGGCCTTGGTAACGCCTTGTCGAGGATATCAGGCCTTAGTAAGTTTTCACTACACTCAACAAGGCTAGTTAAGACTGAAAAACTTGTGTAAAGACTGACCCAACAATTCCTGTACTAGCTCAAAGTTTTATTGCTCCAGTCATGTTTGGCTTTTTTTGACACTATACCTTGGATGTGATAAACTTGCCTAAAATATAACAAAGATACGCTAGCCTTCGAAGCAAATCTGAAGTTGAGACTTCAAATCAAATTGACCTCTCTACCACCTTTGAAGTGAACATTGGAGGGTTGAATTTTTTATGCATAAGAACAAATTGTCAAGTAAAAAATTAAACAAGTCTCTTCTAGATTCCATAATAGTCCATAGAACCCAAGTTACTCGGCCAAGTTATGATATTTATCAATAAAATGTTAATGTTGAGCTGAGACTCAGTTGTTAAAAAGTCCCCAAAGTTTATTGTTTTTATTTTATTTTATTTAAAAAAATGATCCAAAAACCCAACCTTGTTGAAGAAATAAAGATTGGATTTAGAGGTGAATGTCCATGATATACATTAGCAAATTATCTCAACCTTTAAAAATTTTTAAAAAAATGTAAAATACATGCTGCAACCTGGAGCACTTAAGTTCTTGATTTCAGATACGCAAGGAAGAACTTGTCGATGAAGTAAATGAAACAATTCTATCAATTTACTGAAATCTTGTGTCTGGAAGAATCCGACAACTTAAATCATCATAGCTGTGGTGAAATGAATTATCTAGATGCTATTTATCATTCCTAGAATCGCTTGGTCAACCAGTTCTTAGTTCCAACTTTTACTTGCATGGATACAGTAATAATTATCAGAACACCAGAAATATTAATTTTGTCTTCGGTGCATATGCGCACATACAATTAACTACCAAGAAGACAGGTCCCGTACCCTTTTTGGAATTTCCTTATTATTCCTCAGGTGGTAGTAATTCTCGTAATCTACAATAAAGAAACCAGATAAAATTATTCTATGTAGCAGAACATATATACTAACATTTATTGTTCTATCAAAAGATTGGAACTGCAACAATGCCGCGGCTCACTCTTCTTCCTGGGTGATTCACAGGAAAACAATCGCCTAAGCTAGGGCTGGCGAGCAGAAACCTCCGACCGCTGAGGTGATTCCCCAAACCAACGGCCTCATTACTTGCTCCAATGGAAGTCAGGTAACCCCTCAGACAGCCTAGTCTGCCATTAACGCTTCGAAAGCAGAGCGATTGCAGGAGCGTTTCGCTCGGAAGCCCAGACCTCGTGCCCAAACCACCCAGATGAGGGCCATGGGCGATGGAAATCGGCGTCCAACCCATGAACCGCGTCAGAAAGAAAGATCGAACAAGGAAACTTACGCTTTGGGATCTGGATCGCGCGAGAGAGAGAGAGCGCCCAAGGCTCGGAAAACTCATCCCGTGGTGATATCGCGCATGGTTTGGGAAATCAAGAAGGGGTTGGGCCAATGGGCCGTATCGGAGCGAGGAGGGAAGGGGCGCGACAATGTCATTGTTACCTACCAGGCTTCTTTTGCCGCGAAGAGCACCGAAAAATTGCTCCTCTTTTTTTTTTTTTTTTTTTTTTTTTTTTTTTTTTGACGGACGTCAACACTGGCGTTATGCGAATCAGCTCAAAAATATCATAGTATAATATCTGTATCTGCTTAAAAATAGAGACCCTGAGAATTCATTTTTCGATAGATATGATGGATGTGGACATTATGAATATCCTTTAGAGCAATATAAATATCACTGATAATAGGGTTGATAGGGCCATGACCGGTGAATCCCGCACAAAGCCACCGAATAACTGAGAGAAAATCCCCTCAATGAGCAGACAATGCACATAAAACTACCTAACAACATGAAAAATATCAATCAATACTGCATAAAGCTCAGCCATACGAACAAAAAAATTAAGAAAGCCAAAATCATCTGCCACCATTAAGACTCCATCAGTCCCTCAAATAATAAACACAGGCCCATAAGTCTTTCTCATATATTTTCATCAAAGTTAATTTTTAAAATCCTGAAAAATTGCTCCTTTGGGTTGGCGTGAAAGAAATGGCTCTTGGAGACCATCATGGTCATTTTCAAGCAGGACTCTTGGTCCAGGTAGCCCGGATCGAACCAAAGTTGTTTTCGGTCCATACCTTTCGAACTATTCTCGGTGTCAGTACAGTTTTATTTGATCAAGAGGCGACCGGACCTTCTAAACCCTGTCTAGGGTTTTGGCGTTGGTGTATTGACCAAGCGTTCGATAAAACCCGTGGAAGGCCTCTCTGCGCTGTGATCGGCTGGGCGTCGGAGTCGGAGGGCTAAGGAATCGGAAGACATGAGCGGCGTCGGAGCGCCGGATTTCTTCTACAGGGAGGCTCAGCGCCTCGGATACGTCGCCCGTTCCGCATTCAAAGTCGCACTTTTCTCTTGCCCTTTTCTTGGCTTGATTTTTGAGCATTTTCTCCGACTAAAATCCAGTAATAAACATCGTTATTTTGCGGCAGCTTCTCCAGATGCAGAAGCAGTACAAACTGATAACTCCGGGGGCGTCAGTCCTCGATCTTGGATGTGCTCCTGGTGCTTGGCTTCAGGTAAAGAGCTCTCTTCTATTTTGGGGAAAAAGAAACTTGAACTTTTTGTAAAATTTTCATACATTTTCTTCCCTTTCAGTGATCTTTTTGGCGTATCGTTTGTGATAAATGAACAACAAAGTAACCTTTTTTTTTTTTACTTTAACAAGTAATCCTTTTGTTTTAATTCAAATTGGTTAATTTCTCTAAAGCCTGTATTTTCTTTAGGTTGTTTTCTATTTCCGAATTTATATGGTAGCTGCCATCTCTTTTGTTTTTTGTTGTTGTTTTTTTTTTTATTGTCGTCGTCTTGATATATACACAAAAATTTTAATCTTTTTCTGTTATGATATGTTTAGGTGGCCTGCCAGAGCTTGGGTCCACTGGAAAAGGGTGGGGTGGTGGTGGGTATTGATCTGAAGGTCAGTCATGACTATTTAGTCTGATTGAAGAATTCACTGAGATGGTGAATTAGAATGCCTTGTGTGTTCTTTTTGGGTTGTTTTGATAGTGGTTTCATTGGTTGCAGAGCAGAAGGTGAAGGTTCCTTCTTCTCACTGTGACTCGAGGGTGAGAACAGTTTGTGCTGACGTGATGAACCTTTTGAAGGATCAAGTTAGGGCAATGTCTCCCCAGGTTTTATCTCAGGCCTACTTATGACTTTGAGTGTATTTTTGATCTTGTAAAATGTCAGTTTAATATCTTATTATTAAACTGCTGAACTTTACACTTAAGTGCTTGGGATATTCGCACTCATTTACTTAAGAAACATGACTACTCTGAATAATTCATTCAGCTAATCAGCGTGACTGAACTAATACATTGCCAAAATCACCATGGCATGGAATTAAGAACTCACAAGGTTAATGGAGCATATCACTTGATTGGCATGTTCTACCACATGAAATGCAAGATGTGAGAGAAGCTTCTAATATCCTTCTAGTTTGTGCGCGTGTGCGCGTTGGGGAGGGGGGTGGGCTAAGTGTTGGCCATTTGGGGAGGTGGTTACTTTTTATTCTGTGAAAATTGAAGTGTTTCCTACCGTCTTGACTGGATATGAGAGGGCAAGGCAACTCAAGCAGAACATGTGGTATAGGAGCTCTTTGTTGTTTCTGTTCTTCTCCACTTTGTTAATTATATGTATATGAGCTGCTCTCCGGCAATTTGTTTTTCTTTTTATTACTTTATTAGGGTTTAGCTGGTTAATGTGTTAATTATGCTCCTCACCTTGCATGAGTTCTTTTCTTCAATTGACTTCTGGTGGTACCTTTACTTTTATTTGTGGGAGAATCTTAAATCTTGTTGATTATGATGCCAATAATTTCAAAAACTATGAAGGATATAGGATGTAACAATCAAGAGATGGCTTATACTGCCTTCTAGATCTGCAATGCAACTGGATTTTAAATTGTTATGTTAATGGTAGAAGTAATTTCTTTTTGGTGATCTCATTAGGCAAGGAGACATGGATTTTGAAACCAGGATAATGGTTGTGGAGGTTTTAAAAGAAATGATTTGATTACAAAGGAGGGTTATTGTTGTGATTTAATGTGATATATAAAGTTATTATTGGTAATTATAAATGCAAAGTTAGTTTAGTAAAGAGAAATGTTTGGTTACAGGTTTAAAGAGCATATTGGATAGGGAGGCCAGCAAATATATTAATTGTGTTCCATTGCCCATCTTGATTTTTGTCTATAAGTT
Source organism: Calamus simplicifolius (assembly GCA_900491605.1). Classification (NCBI taxonomy): domain Eukaryota; kingdom Viridiplantae; phylum Streptophyta; class Magnoliopsida; order Arecales; family Arecaceae; genus Calamus; species Calamus simplicifolius. The sequence goes on from UESW01004488.1 coordinate 354,721, forward strand.
CATATTCATCTATCTTGTCAACTAATAGCCTAGACTCTGCAGTGCTGTGTGTGAGGATCCATTCCTTTGCCTCCATGTCTCCCACTGCTATAACTAACCCCCCATACAAAATAAATATGTCCCTTGGTTCAATTCTTTCTTTAAGAGAGAGAGTGAAGCAGACCTCCAAAATTGAGACCTTTTTTTTAAAATAATAAAAGATAATTAGATTGGAGAATTGCCTCTCTTAAAAAAGAAAATTAGACCTGGAGGATCATAATCATGCATACTACTACTACTCACATGCACTGTGACTCTAGTATGCTATAGTGTCAGTGATTAGAGCATGGTGGTTTTTAATGGTTCCTGCCAACTTGAATCATAAATATACAAGCATGGTGGTCTATTGTGTTTCAGGAAAAAGGATTTTCTGTAATGCTATCAGACATGTGTCCTATAGTTTCTGGGATCACAACAAAAGATACAGCTATATCATGTGAGCTGGGGATGCGAGCACTTTCATTGGCTGTTGGCAGGGTACGTCAACCTAATTCAGGTAATAATACAGGTCTAGAGGATTATCTGAACAGTTCTGAACCTGATGCAAATGAAGATGGTGTTCTTCAACGTGGGGGCAGCCTTGTGATTAAGCTTCTTGAGAGTGAAGACATAGCAGGTTATATTACCCTTCCTATAATGCAAATAGTGATATTATTCTGTGGATGCATACTGTCACTACTGCCAGTATGTTCACTTTTAGATCTTACTTTATCATTGTTCAAATGGTTCCAGGATTTGGCAAATTCTGCAAACTTCGTTTCAAGAGAGTATCATGGTTAAGGCCCAAGGCAACTAGACCTTCTTCAAGAGAAATTTATTTGATATGCCAAGGTTTGCGATAATGCCTGTCTCAAGGGATCATGCTGAACAAAAGTGTGTTATTTTTGTAAGAAGCTGTGGTCACCCTGTTCTGATCTGATGACCAGGATGTGGTATTTGATAGGTTGTTTTCAAAAGTATTTGATGTTGCATGCTGGAAGTTGATACAGGGTGCTCAAACTCTTTGAATGACTCAAACTCTTTGAATGAGTTTGAGATCTCTAGAGAAGCTAAAATAGAATTAGAAAGAATAAGAATTCCAGCACAATTAGCAAATTCTTCAATTTAGTCAACTTCAGTTTTTGACTTTAGTTTTGGATAATGAGGTCTGACATTGTTGATTTGAGTCGTCAAATGTGTTGTAACTACCTCTAAAATGCTTGAACATCAAGAGTAACATGACTATTTGATGCTTGAGCTACATTCGAGAAACGTTACATATACTCATAAAAATAGAATATTTGAAATAAAAGAGGTTATGATAAAAATGAAAATAGGAAGAGTAATGAAACTTGATAAAATTTTTATCTAGATTTTAAAATGTTTAGGTAACAAGGGAGTAATTAGAATGATAAATTTATTTAATAAAAACTTAAAGATTACGAAGATGTTTGATAAATGGAGGAATAATACTATGGCTCTAATTATAACAATAAATACGATATTCAAAATTATTTTAATTATCATGATATTAAACTTATGAATCATATTAGTAAAACTTTGGAAGAGGATAATTGAGTATGGGATGAAATGTAGTATAAAAATATTAAAGAATCAATTTTATTTTATGTCTGAAAAGTTGATCATAGAAGCTTTTTTTTTTAAAAAAGATAAAGAAGTATAGAAAAAAGAGAGAAGATCGTTATGATTTTTATTACTTTAGAGAGATTATGTATGGTGAGTGTTAGAAAAAAAAGTTTTTATTTGATATATTAATATAATAAAGGATAGTTATGATGGATCCATTATTAATGTACAAATTACTAATGGTATACAAGCTATTGACGATAATATCAGTGAATTTTCAATTATGGTAAGTTTATATAAGAGATTGTTTCATAACCTTTACCTTTTACTATTAGTTATAGATGATGTTACTAGAGATATTCAAGATGATATTTCATAGTACATGTTATTTGTAATTGATATAATACTAATGGATGAAATTAAAGTATTAATTAATTGTAAGTTAGAATTATGAAGAAATGTTTTATAATTTAAAGATTTTAGGTTAAGACTAAGATAAAATATATGGAATGCGATTTTCGTCTAATTATAAATAGAAATAAATGTAGAGTAAAAATTGATGATCATAACTTTTAAAAGTAATTTTTAATATTTAAGAGCGATTATTCGTAAAGAAAGAAAGATTGAGAACTATGTTGTACGTAAAATTAAAGTAAGTTAGATAAATTTAAAAAGTTATGATTGTAAAATACATGTTAAATTAAAGAAAAAAATTATAAGATAATCACAAGATTGGTTATGCTTTACGAAGACATTAAGCAGTTAGAAGATTATATGTATATGAGAAAATATGGCTAAAATAATAATATTAATATGAATATATGGTAATACAAGAAAAAATAAAATAAAAAATAATGTTATTCGTAAAAATGAAGAGGCATCAATTAAAGACATTGATAGAAGGATGACTTTGATGGATTGGACATTTGCAATGTGAACCTTTGATGCATTGATGCAAATGAATGATTTATTATATGTAGAAGGAAAAGAAGATAAAGATAAATCAAAAATTATATGAAAGTAATAAATGGAGATTTAATATCTCTCTATCTTACAGAAAATATGGCTATAATTTGAGTAGAATAGAGAAAAGAATTCATGTAGCTAAGCCCAACTATTTTGAAATTAAAGCTTTATTGTTGTTGATGATGCATGAGCTACATCCGAATGGATTATTCACTCATATTCAATCAGATTTACATTGGATCATAGAGTTCAACATTGTTGATTCAATTTATTATGCTTAAACTTAAAAATATTTAATTTGAAGACCTCTAGTGCATCCATCAACTAGTTCAAAATTAAATTGTTTAGATAATACAAAATATTTTAAAATAAAATTAAATAATACAAAATAATACATATTTTTTGATCGCTTGATGTATAGGCAAGAAGTTTCTAAATTATATAATTTTGAATGTCTAAATATTTTTGATATAATAGATCAAATCCAATAGTTTGAATTAATATGAGATCCTCAATGTATATTGCCTCAATTGGAGCCAAGTCAAGCATGCACACAGACTCTGCCATGTTATTAAAAACCCTTTTCTTTTACTTGTTGCAACAGTCATATCAACCTAATGCAGAGTAATTTCTTGGAGTCAACTGAGGAAGCTAAACAAAAATCAGTTCCTTGTATTGTCCTACATAAAAAAAAATTTGTTGTTCTTCATCTGTTGGTGATAGAGACCTTTAAATCTGTTGCTCCCCATATAACAATTAAAAAAAGGAGAGATTTTCACAATTGCCATAACATTTGGTCATGAAAAATGCGAAGGCTGTAATAAAGCAACAGCTGGGGAAGAAAACACCAGTATTTGCTATCAGAAGACCACTCTGAACTTTTTGCCTTCTTAATCCGGTACTAGGATTGCAAATTAATAGAGTGGAAAGAAAAAGGGATTGGTCATTTGGTTTCCCTTCTGTTAGTTAAACAAAGCCACCTTCGCATATGATCTGTGTAATTTTTTTTCCTGGTCAGACCATTTACAGAACAATAATTAGCATAAGCCTTGTCTTATGAAAAGAATGTTTGTGACTCAGCTTGGGTTTATATCTGAGGATTAGACTGTATATTCAGAAATGATGGTCACCGGATGTGGGTTCGTCCCAAGGACCAAACTCCAGAGTCACGTACAGGGGCCTGGTAATGGTGCACCACCTTGTTAGAATGGATCATATTTTTAGCTGGGCAGTTTTTCAGTCTAAAAAGATACTTGCGTGAAGAATGCTTACTGGTGTTTTTGCAGATGGAAAGACGTTCCAAAATCTGAGTGTCTCGTCACCAGCTCCAGTCACTATAGTCTGCAAGGTAAGTTCAACAGAATATAATGTATCAAGTTGAGGAACCATTGATGATAGATGTGAATTCACATGCTCATGCTTATACGCTTGCATTCACCAACTAATGCTTATACGCTTGCATTCACCGACTAGAGAGCATATATACCTGTCCATCAGGTGACATGGCAAGGTAGAGTACCCGGAGAGTGTGACCAGATAGAGTAGCTACCTGTTGGTTTCACTGAGTTTAGTTCAGCTTTAAAAATAATTAAAGTTAATCGTAAGGTAAACTCAAAGTAATCCCACTTTTCATTTAATACAGAGCTCACTGAGGGGGCAAAAACAGAAGAGTATACTTATATTGGATGATTCTAGTATAAACTGTTTAGTAGATATCAGCAGCGGTGCTCATTCAATGAAAACACATCATCCCATCTATTAAGAACCAGTTTCATTGATCATGCCTTGCTGCTATGTTTTAATTCCTATCTCCGTAAAGGGGTGTTATGTAACCTTCTTGTTTGTATACAGAATGCTAAGGAAATGGTTTTTTTCAGTTCCTCTCATTTCCAATCAAATGCTATAAATGGAGCTTTGCAATATACTATAATTCTTATGGCCTTCTTGATATGATATTCTAACAAAGATGTTATTGCTTCGTTAATTATTTGCATCATGATTGGATTTCTATAGTCTTTTCGAGTGTCGGGTGGTTACTTTTCAGGGAATTATGATCTTTCAAAAAGCATCTTCAGAAATACATTAGAGAAAATACTGGTTATTTGATTGCTTTGTTCTCAAATAAAGTGTTTGATAGCAAAAAGCAAACCTCCTCTCTACTAGATATAGAGATTGGATATAATTACAACAACTATGAAATTAGTGTTAAAGAAAGGAACTTGGAGTTTAAGGGGAAAAAAAAAGAATGTGTGTTTACTAAAGGCAAATAAAGATGAAGATGAGAATTTTGTGATACAAGGATATGGTGCTTTTCTGAAAAATAATTGAACCATACAAGGGTTTGAAAACATGTTTGTAGAACTTAGCAGTCATTGACAAAATCATACTCCATGGAAAGAATTGAGAGTAAAACAAAATCATACTTGTTTGCATTACCATGTCACTCAATATAGATAAGAGATGCATGGAGGTTTTGAGAAACATGTAAAGGTGTGACATGAATGCATTAGTGATTAGAGCCTGAAAAGACATGGGAAAGCCAATAACATTATCAATAATCAAATATAATTTTGCAATTCAATAAAAATAGAGAAATGGGGATTAACTAAAGATTGACCAATACTATATGATTTATGGTCTGCTATACGATGCTCTTGTGTAAATGCAACTCTTACAAAAATTTGATGAAATTTATAAACAAGGTTTATGGTAGCTCTTGTTGGTGGATGTAGCAAATATTATTGGAGGGAATCTAGCCTGTAATCTATGTGGATTAGATGAAAATATAGAAGACGAGTTCTTGACAAAATGCCTAAACATTTGACTTAAACTAGTTCACAAACCACACTGTATAATCTAAATTGGCAAAAGTAGATAAATAGGATTCAATTTGATGACAAATCACAAATAAATAATTTCACAGTTCGACAACCAACTTCTAAGAAAAATTTTGCGCCCAACAACCAATCATTCATTCTAACTTATGATACAAAGGCTTGCATTTCACATCTTACAATATAATGCAATATATTGGTAGATAGGCATGTTTGGTTTAGTATTTTATCTCATCGATGTAGGAACATTTTCAGCAATACTTCAAAATGATTAGTTAAGTCTCAAGTTTGTATTGTTAATAAAAAGCTGCTATTTTGTCACAAATTATGGACTTGGTATGTTCCCTAAAAAGTTTGGTTTAGTTATTGATCAAGAGAATAAATTGAGCAAATCTTCTTTTTAACTTTCTCTTAATGAAGCATGTTGAGGGAAGTGCTTCTTTTAAGCCGACAAAAAATTTTTGATGCTAAATTGCCAAAAATATTTTTTTGATGGAAGGATAAAAAAGTCAAGAACTTTCTCATCAATATATAATCTCTTCTTGAGTTCAATATATTTTTCAACAAGTTGGTAGTTTACCAAGCATTCTAGATGGTATTCTTTATTTGTTTTTGCGATACAAAACATAAATTATAAAACATAATTTAAGTATACCATAATATATCTGATAATACTGAGATGAGAAAAGAATTAAACATCACCTGTAAGTAGAAAAGAGAAATGAGAATAGAATTAAATAGAAAAGAGAACTGAGAAAAGAATTAGACGTCACCCATAAGTTCTTGAGGATGGTATAAATATAAGTCCACATCCGTGATGATGTTGCATGGAATTATTCTACTATGGACTTTGGGGATGAGATAGTATACTACACGTTCTTTGTTCGTCGCGTAAACCCCACTCTTGGATGGTACGGAGGATGGAAAGAGTTCCCATTCACCACTAAGTCTATATTTAGGGCTAATCATGAGCCAGTTGCAGTATTTATAATTTGATTTAATTAAATTTGAATTTCAATCCTTAGTCTAACAAGAATGTGTTTAAATGAAGGGAGGTACGCAACAGTCTGTGTTTGTATCTAGCCTTATATCGATTGTACATTGAGGGTCAAAAAAATCTAAGTAATACTTTCTGATTGATGGATGAGGTTATATAATTATCAGAAATATCTACATTCTTCTAAATAATGTCAAGTTCTGACCAAAGAAGTTGCCGTTTTGTTTTAGCTAAGCGTTTACCTTCCCCAAAGATGGATACTTCCATATCATAACTTGGTTCTGGGAGTACCCATGGGTACTGACCAATTCATTGACATTCTTAGACCATGCTAGATTGCAAACCTGCAAATTTCCAATGTTAGATCCAGTTTTCAACATAATAAGTTCTGGAGACAATCCAGATGCAAAATGTCAGCACCTGGCTCCCTGTATCTACGCATTTGAGCATGTTTCCGTTTGAGGTATTCCAGAAACGAATGCAGCGATCAGCAGTTCCACCACCTGATGCGAGAAGGCCACTCTGATGCGGTGACCAGGCAATGGCTTTAATGGCAGCTGTATGCTCCGTAAATTTTATGACTGGTTGCTGAGAGTGCTGGTTCCATACTAATAGCTACATCCACAGTTCAAGCAGAAACCAAGGAGATGCACTTGATATAAACTTTCTGAAAATTTCAAAAGAAAAGAAAAGAGAGAAATGATAATATATTTATCATACTGATTCCATTTATTGGCTGATCCTTTTACCTGGTTGTCATTTCCACCTGATGCTAATTCTCGGTCATCATGGGACCATTTCAATCCGCAGACCTGGTATAGAAATAAAAGATTATCGAAGAAATGAGTAATCATCAAATTATCCTGGCAACCCAAAAGCCTGATTATTTGTTGTCCACCGATATAAATTTAGTTCGCTGTGTTCTCTCTTATCTCTGTACCTCAGATCTGTGGCCAACAAGCTTGCTGATATAATCCTTTGAAACACGAGGGTCGTGTTGAAGGATGTGGTTGTCCCTACTTCCGGAAGACAGCGTGCATGAACTCCAAGCCAGAACTCCTGTTCTGGTCTGATGGCCACCCATAGATCGGATCTGTTTGCACCGAGAGCTGTCCCAAATCTGTCAGACATGATGACCGAACCGTCAACTTCAGTTTGAAAGAATAATTTCTTTTAAGAATTCTAGCAATCCAATTCCATCAAAGCTAGCTCGACTATTCGATAATACGGATTTTAGGTATATGAGACCTGATGACAGTCCTCACCTTTATGAAAGCAAATTCCTCAGTCTTTCCTACACTTCGAGATATAGAATTATTCGATTCTTGCCCTCACAGTTAGTGAATGTCAATCAACAGTACGTACAGAGGCAAATTCCTTCTCCCTTTTTAAGAAACGATGACACTAGCTCTTTTCTTCATTGAGTTTTTTTAACAGTTGGACACAATGTTTCCTAGTTCCATCACTCTCTGCTGACTCTTTTGTTTATTTCCAATATATATCTGCTTTATAATGTAGGAACAAATTGTTGAAATTTTGAATGGGATAATATTTCTTCTTGATTATTAATTAAGAAGATCTTTCTAGTACTGAATATGTCTAAACTATGAGGACAAGCTGAAACTCTCACTGAAGCATGGAAATTTATGAGAACGGATAGCTTACCTGGACATCTCCAAAATAGGTTCCAACGGCAAGATAGGATCCTTCTCTACTCCACTGGACAGCGCATACGGAGTCCCCCTCACCCAAGTCGCATAGTTTAGTCACCTGAGGTCAGGAACAGCAACAAGTTTTCGAGGTTAATCACAGACCCATGTTTCCAAGGGTGGCGTAATTGCTAAAAGATTGCAATTGGACTAGCAAAGCATCATTAAATTTGAAGTTAATCTATACTTTCAGATCATTGCATTTTAGCAAGTGTTGTTAGACCTTGGAACATTTTTCTTTTTACTCTCGATATGGCATCTGAAAATTTATAGAAGAAGACAAGATAGATCATCAATCAAGATTTAGAACCTTGCTGGTGGACGCGTTCCATAGATAGACGCAACTCCCCAAACCAACGGTTAGTACATTCTGCGAGGACCAATCAACCAGATTCAGGTAAAAATCATCCTGTAGTGATGGAGCATCCAGAACCTGCAACACCTCGAAAGATAATAATAATCAAATCAAACAATTCCATTTTCGCTATCAATCTTCATTTCCTAAATGTTAGGACTGTTTAGCCAGAGCTTTCAATATCGAGCTTAATTTGCAACACTTGTTAGGCCGGAGCTTTCTTAGATCGGAGTAACGATAACAATGCGGAGTTTTGGGTACCTTGGAAGCAGTCTTAGGTACGTTCCTCGGCACCTTCGGCGGCGTCGAGACTTCCCCGGAGCCGCCCCCATCCTGACCGGAGATGACTACGGACAGTGGCGAGTTGGGAGCGGAGTGATCCGTCTTGAACCGGAACAGATTCTTGCTTGGACTCATCGGCGATCCCTGGCCCGCGGGAGAGCGAGTCACCGGATCGGCTCCAAAGAGCTCGGTTCTCAGAAGCCTGGAGTAAGCCTCGTTCCCCCCTTCCTTGACCGGCGAGGATTTCTCCACCAGCGCAAAATTCTGAAGCCTGGAGGACGACCTCAACGGTATGAAGCGATCGCTGTACGTCGTCTTCGACGGCGACGTTGTCTTCGGGAAGTGGGCGGGGATTGGGTTGAGGAGGCGCAGAGAAGATTCCATTCCAGCCGGAAGATTCAAGCTTGATTTCCTTGGCTCCATTTCGGCTTCTACTCTTCACTTCTCCCTTCTTCGATCTTTTCCGAAATTTTTTTCTTTTTTTTTTCGTTGCCTCGCCGGGAATACGGATAGAGAGCCAGAGTTAGAGAGATAGAGAGAGATCTCAGACTGCACGATGGATTTTATTTTAAATTCTTGGCTGCGTTCTATTCACAACGGTCACTTGAGACTTGAGAAGGAGAGGGAGCGCCAGATCTCATGAGCCAACTAGCCGTTGTAACGTGGCAAGTTGGAAAGGATTGAAGGCCGAAGCCTTTGGCGGATTGCGAGTGGGGTCGGATTTTAGTAACCCCGGCGTACTCGGAACGCTACCCGTTGGTGCATTTCACGTGGAGTCGGATTGATGGATTCAACGGACCGTCCAAAAATAGTTCAAAGGTCGGACAGGGCCTGCGGACGGAAGGACAAAGCCACATTTGGCAACAAGAGCTTGGTGCCAGGTGGTACGATCTTAGAGGGATTCTAGTCCAGCCTTTGGAAGGTGACGTAAGTTTTGCATTAAAAAATGAATTAATAAGTAATATTGAAAAAAAAATATGCTGTATTTGGTTTTGAAAAATGCTGTCTGATTTTATTTTTCATCCCTGTTTTTTTTTAAAAAAATATTCTCTACTTTCTAATATCTAAAAAATATTTCTGCAAGTAAGAATAAAAATTATTTTTTATTTTTTATTTTTATTGTAGATACAACTTAACTCAACTCATTCGAACTTTTTTTTTTTACTAACTACATGAAGCCAGCTACATGAATCTGCTTCCTCCACTCTGTCAATTTTTATTGCAGATCAAGCCTTTTAAAATGATAGTCAAAAAAAAATTAGAAAAAAAATCATTGAGTCTTACATTTCTAGATTTTCTAACCTTTAGTTTGATGAAAAATAATGAAAATATTTTTAAAATATTTTTAATTTTTTAGTATTTTAAATTTATATTTTTCAAAATTGTTTTTATTTTTAACCATCAAATGTATCTCTATAAGTATTTTGTATTATTCTCTATAAAAATAAAAATGAAATAATTGATGGTTCTCAAAAAACATAACACACCCTTAGCTTTTAAACTTTTTTAAAATGATGCATATTTAGAGATTTTTGGATAATTTTATGCTAAAATAATAGGGACAAATGATACATAAATTTAAAGCACCCAATAAATAGCTACTAAACATTCAAACCATGTGTATTTAACTATTTATTTAGAGTGTTGCCGGTCTCAAAAAAAAAATTTTTTTTTTTTGACTGGGGAAATTGATTTCCCCCTAAATTTATTAGGAAAATTATTACGAGAGAAAAGAATGTACCGGATAAGAGTAAGGGGGACGTTAAGAATGTTTTGAGGAGAATATCTCATGAAAAGACCTCTCGTTTTGCTGAAGTGGAGGACAGTTGGCTCTGGCGATTCCTAGGCGATTTCCGAGTCTTCTTCTGTGTAGCTGCGGTGCTTGGAAGCCAATAGCTTTGGCGTATTGGGAGCTATAGCTGTGGCATCTCTATCTCTATGTGGGAGCTTCTACAGGGTTTTTAACGTGCCCAATTTTTAAAGCATCCTTCGTGAAGTTCTTAGCTGCTTTAAGATCAGCGCTGCAGGATTTCGTCGTCCTCTTTTCCAGTGATCGTCTTTGTTTCGGTTGATCGGTTTCCGGCGTCCGATGGCGGCTGTCAACCCCTCCATGGTGTCCGGTGGTGATCGTCGACAAGGCCTTGGTTTTCCTCCATGGCGATAGGGTGCTCTGCAATATGTATGGACTGCTTCGGCTCCCTCTCTGGCAGTGGTCTCTGAGCTTGAAGCTCTGTTCCCCGACATTGTCCAGCTCCCAATGGCGGCGATTGACCTCGAAGCGAAGGTCTGGTCTGAAAGTGGGATGATCGTAAGGAGTCTGTCACGGTGGGTGCCTCCGGAAGCCATCGTCCGGGAATTTCACCGTGTTGGTCTCGCCGAACGTATTGAGACCATCAGCCTCTCCCACCGATCAGCTCTCATCAAGTTTGAGTTCCCCACAGCCAGAGATGCAGCCTTGATCCAGCCATGGGTGGTCAATGGCCAACCTCTGGCTGTTGCTGCCTGGCATTCTGATTTTATCCCTGCGGATGACTCCCTGACCTCGACGCTGCTATGGCTTCGTCTCCCGAACCTCCCAATTGAGTATTGGTCCGATGAGACTATGTCTTCCATTGTCGCGGTGGCAGAGCAGTTTGTGGCCGTGGATGCTGCTACGAAACAGAGGAGTTGGGGAGGATTTGCTTGGGTCTGCGTGAGGGTGGAGTTGAGCCGTTCTCTCCATCCTGGAGCTAGAATCAGAGCCAACGGAACTCCATTTTGGCAGTCATTTGTCTATGAACATGTCGAGGGTATTTCCTACCACTGCGGATCTCTCCATCTCACGGGACCGTGCGCCTCTTCCCTGGAGCCGGCCTCATCCACTGTTGCTCCCCGTTTTGGTCCATGGATGGCGGCTCTCCGTCATCGCAAACCAGCCTCTGGTGCGGGCTCAAGCTCTCCGATGTCTTTGTCAGTTCAGATGGGAGATGCCAGGAAGGAATCTTTGGGTGTGGACGATGGGTGGATGATGCCCAGGAAGACTGCCCGTCGTTGTTCGCAGCTATCGCCTCTTGCTGGGAATGTGGAGATGCTGGGTGAAGGGTCTCCTGGAGTTGCTGAGCCGTGCCACCAAGTAGCATCCGTGCCGGTTACTGTAGCAACTGAACTTTGCTCTGATTCTCCCTCACTGAAGTCCAAGCCAAGAGAGAAGAAATCGCCTCAATTGCCCAAGAAGAAGGATCAAGATCAATGTCAGATTACGGGATTTAAGTTCTCTGCAATGGACAAAAGTTCAGATTCAAGGATTAATGTTAGGAGGTTCAGGCCAATGGGGATTCTCAGGACTTACTGAAACTGCCTTCAGTCACTGGCACAGTGCTTCAGAAGGACATCAATTGCTCAGGGAATCAGATGGTTTCAACCAGGAAGGTGGCCACTAATCCATTTGGCCTTCTAGGATCGGATCGTTGGGCTGGGTTGCCCAAGAATCGAGAGGAAGCCAATCCAGTTTTGCCTAAGCGGGCTCGGCCTGCTGAGGTTGCTGCCCCTAGAGTAATTCCAAAGCCTGTTAAAGGTAAGGGTAAAGCTGGGATGGGGGCCTAAGGTAATAATAGTCGGGGGTGCAATGCAGTGAAGTCTTCTTGGGAGATCCTCAATTGCCCCCCTGGACAATTGTACTCATCTGACTACGGTCACTACATTGAAAGAGGTACTGCTGCCCTCTTCTCTTGATAATCGAGGTGATGTGGAAATGGAGTCTACTCAGTCATGTGGACCCACTGAGCAAGGTGTTGTGGTAGAGTCGTTCATCTCAGAAGGACCTTCTGGTATGGATATGATTGGGTCTATGGAAGGGGCCCGAGACAATCCCCAACATGATTAAATGAAGATCCTAATATGGAATGTTCGAGGAGCTTTGAAACCATCATTTGCTCCTCGTTTGGTCGTTTATTGTAGCTTCATCACTTTGATATTTGTGTGTTACTGGAAACTCGCCTGTCGGGAATCAGTTTGCAGCGATTCCGATGCAGAGTCTCTCGATCTTGGAGTTCCTATGCTGTGGAATCCAATGGTCTTTCTGGGGGCATTCTGGCCCTATGGAGGTCCCCATCCATTCATGTTGATGCTTTTCATCGGTGCCATCAGCAGGTCGCCTTGGTTGTCTTGGAAGGGATAGCTCCGCCTTGGTTATTACTGGGTGTCTATGCTAGTACGGACTATCGAGAGCGGCGACGTCTATGGTCCGAGGTCCTTACTCTTTTAGATCAGGGTTTCCCCACCCTTGTTGCTGGAGACTTTAATTGCATTGTGGATGCCTCGGAGAAGCGGGGTGGTCGCCGGTTTGTGGATACCCCGAACTCTTCTGAGTTTCGTTCCTTTATATCCTCCGCATGGATCTATGATTTGGGCTATTCGGGCTCGCAGTTTACCTGGTGTAATAACCATCAGGGTTCTGCTAGGGTGTGGGAACGGTTGGATCGGGCTATGGCCTCTTCTCGTTGGCTGCAGTCATTTCCCCGCGCCACCATCACTCATCTCCCTCGGATTGCTTCGGATCATTGCCCCCTGCTCCTATCTACGGAACCCTCTTCTCGGTGTCGGGGTCCGTTTTGATTTGAGCAGTTTTGGATGCACTACTCTTCGGCTCGGTCTTTGATCCATCAGGTGTGGCATTTGCCGGTCAGGGGGAACCCTACCTACCGTCTCTCTCGCCGCCTCGATTTGGTCAAGCATCGCCTTTTGAGATGGCACAGAAGGGAGGTAGGAGATATTACCCAGAGGGTGCAGTGTGTGAAAGCCGATATTGTTGCTCTTCAGGCAAAGGAGGATCAGGAGGGAGGCCTTTCTATGATTGACATTCAGTCGCTCAGGTGGTGTCTGGCTTTACACCATTCATTGCTTAGTCAGCAGGAGATATTTTGGAGGCAGCGGTCACGGGTTCAGTGGCTACAGGAGGGTGATCGTAATACCATATTCTTCCATCAGGCCACATTGGACCGGCGGGCTGCTAACTGGATCAGGCATATCAGTGATGGGGAGGGGCAAATCTTTGACAATGATGAGGTTATTCGGGAGCAGATTATCCAGTTCTTTCAGACTCGATGGTCGGAGCGATATGTTGGTGGTTCCCCCCTTTATCCTATTTCGCTGACTGCTAGGGTTTTTGATAGTGATAATACATTGCTTACGAGGGAGGTCTCTACGGAGGAGATTCGTTCTGTTGTGTGGGCTTTGGGGCCTGATAAGGCTCCAGGCCCAGATGGGTTCTCGCCTTTCTTTTTCCGTCATTATTGGGACATAGTGGGCCAGGATGTTGTTCTGGCTATTCAGACTGTTTTCTCATCCAGGTCTATTCCTCAGGACTGGCAGAGGACTTTTATCTCCCTTATCCCTAAGCGGTCGGATGCTGTGCTTCCACAACATTATCGGCCTATTAGTTTGTGTACCACTTTATATAAAATATGTGCTCGTCTCCTGGTTACTTGGATGCATGGGATTTTACCCCGTTTGATCTCTCTAGAGCAGGGGGCTTTTATTCGAGGTCGCAGCATATCTGACAACGCCCTTATTGCTCAGGAGTTTATGCATGATCTCCAGCGTGTGTCTGCTAGACAGAGTCTTATGGCTGTCAAGCTGGATATGGAGCGAGCTTATAACCGGATCAGTTGGAATTTTCTTCGGTAGACGCTTCGGGAGTTTGGTTTCGCTGATATATTTATGGACTGGGTTATGGCTTGCGTCCAGGGGCCCACTTTTTCTATTCTCATTAATGGTAGCCCGACTGATTTTTTTCCTTCAGCCATGGGAATCCGTCAGGGTTTCCCCCTCTCTCCCTTCTTGATTGTTCTTTGTGCCGATGATCTGTCTCGTGCTCTTGCTCATGCTATTCGTGAGTCTCAGTTGTAGCCTTATATGCCTGGACCCAATGCCCCCCCCTCTCTCATCTTCTCTTTGCTGATGATTGTATCTTGCTCAGCTCTGCATCTATTCAGAATGCGACCGTTTGTTCTGCTATCCTTCAGTCCCATTGTCAGGATTCCGGTTAGTTGATCAATTTGCAGAAATCTATTCTCTGTTGCAGCCCTTCGACCCCTCCCCATCGTTGAGCTGCCATCTCTCAGTTGTTCGGGATATCATCTTTTTCGGACCGCCTGACCTACCTTGGGATTCCCATAATGGGGCATAGTCCCCGTTAGCATGACTTTGGGGACATTGAGCGCCGGATCACTAATAGATTGGATCGATGGCAGGTTTCTAGTCTCTTTATGATGGGACGTGTTACTTTACTTCGATCCATCCTTACTTCGCTCCCCCTCTATCTGATGTCTAATGCTTTGATTCCGATCACTTGTATTCGTCGGATTGAGCGATGCTTTCGAGACTTTCTATGGACATCGATGCAGGGGGTCCATGGTATCCATCTTCTCTCATGGGACCTGGTTTGTCTGCCTATTAGAGAGGGGGGTTTGGGCATCCAGTCATTGTTGGTTCGTCGAGAGGCCTTGCTTGCTAGGCATGCATCCAGATTCCTGCTTGATCCATATTGTCTATGGAGCTCTGTTATGCGTGGCAGATATGATGACTGGACTTCTGATTTGGATCATCATATTTCCCGTGGGTGTTCCTTTATATGGAGAGCGATTTGTCAGGCTGCCCCTACTATTATGTCAGATATCCATTGCATGATAGGAGACGGGATCGCTACTGTTGTCATTCATGATACTTGGATAGCGGATCTTCCTTTCTCTCGATGGCCAACCTTTCTCAGCTCGGATGTTGGGCCCTCTTTGCTAGTCAGTGCCTTGATCAGTCAGGATAGTTCGGCATGTCATGTCCCTACGGTGTCTCGCTTATTTGGGGCTGAGTTAGCAAAAAGAATCCTTGCTATCCCTCTTGCTTATTCAGCCAGACCGGACACTAGACTTTAGCGCCGATCCTGCATCACTCGTGCCCCTGCCCGAGATCTTATTGATAGTATTCGGCCCAGGATTTTGGGGTTGGCTGATGTGGCCTGGATCTGGCGGCTTCCCATCCACCCTAGGATTCAGCTATTTTTATGAAAATTATTGTGGGACCGTCTCCCTACTTGTACATTGTTGGCTGATCGCGGTCTCTCTATCTTTCCTCTCTGTCCGATCTGTGGGACTCAGGAGGAGACGGCTGAGCATGCTATTCTCACTTATTCTCGAGTATATTGGATATGGCAGCAGCTCCATTTTAGGCCTTGGTCGCCGGATGAGGGTCCTATCCGGCTCTCATTTTTGCACACCATACGTTCGGCTGTTCAGCAGGATTTTCGCTATCAGGGTATTTTTTCAGCTTATTTGGCTTACCACATCTGGCTCACCCGGAACCAGATTGTCTTTGCTGAGGAGACGGTCCCACCTCTGACTATCATCCACACTACTGGCTCTCGGGCTGCGGAGTATCTTCGCTTTGATTCTACTGCTCACTCTGTCAGACCTTGTCTCTGGGGTTCCCTTGCTGCTTTGCCAGCGCACCGTTCTACGGTTTTTATCTCTTGGGAGCCCCCACCCCCGGGTTATGTTAAAGTGAATTTTGATGGTTCTGTATCGGATCGTATGGCTGGATCAGGATTTGTTATCAGAGGGCCAGAGGGAGAGATGATTGTGGCTGGTGGTCATGGCTCCATTGATATCTCGGTCCCCATGGCGGAGCTTCAGGCTGCTTGGGCTGGTATCACTTTTGCAATTCGCATGTTGGGCTCTTCGCGGGTGGTTATTGAGGGGGATTCGCTTACTGTCATTCGTTGGATCCGTAGGGATGCTGACTTTGACTCCCCTCTTAACCCCTTTATATGTGATATTTGGGCTTCTCTACAGACTACTACAGACTACTACTGAGCTAGTGGTTCGTCATGTTTATAGGGAAGCCAATGTTGCTGCTGATTGGATCGCTTCTTATGTAGCCCGCTATACTGGTCAGTGGGAATGACATCTTGGTGATCCCTGTCCTATTATTTTAAAGTAAATTATGTTATCTGACCTTTCGGGCTTGACTCGCGTCAGAGTGGTGTGATCGCCCGTTTTTATCCAAAAAAAAAATTGTTTTGAGGAGAGCATAGTACGCTTCAGCCCCCTTTCTCTCATTCCTAAATCAAGAGCAAACTATAACTCGAGAGATAATCTAGTGGATCTAGATATAATTAATCTAGATCTTACGAGGAATGATATTGGAAGTTGCATTTAATTTTTTATTTTAATGAGCTTACTCCTTACATTTCCGATCCGAATGTGAGCTTATAATGCTTCCTTTTTGTCTGCTGACATGCCTTTTGCTTTAATATTCAAGATATAACTTATTTTGTGTTAGAATGGAACTTAGGTATGATGAATTACCTGCATGCCCTCCGGTTCCTCTATCTCTCTTTCTTTTTTTTCACTGCGTCTGCTTTTATGCAAGCATCAACCGATGATAGAAAGATAAAAAAATAAAAATAAAAAAGCTATAGAGGAAACTGAAGGGCACGGAAATTTTTGCATCGCACCTAAGTACTATTTTATATGTTATATCATCTATGTGTGATGCGAGCACTTATAAATTGAATTCATACGGATGGCGATACAAAAAAAAAAAAAAATCATTGCATTATTAAATGTATTCGATGATTAATACCGAGCTTTTTGGCCGAGCTATAGAGCCGAACTATCTGGCCGAGCTACAGAGCCGAACTATCTGGCCGAGCCTCGAAAGGGCCGAGCTATATCCGAACTTCGGCAGGACCGAGCTATCTTAGTAACTCACCAGGATCGATCCTCATCCTTTCGACGTAAGCGCCATTGCTATTTCAAACCACGCTAGATATCTTGGAGGATGAACCATCCTGATCGTAAGAATCGCGGAATGAGCCTCCCAAAATGGAAACAAGAGCCAAATACAGCACTCGGTCCATGATCAACGGGATTCCAAATTTTCAATAAAGCGTCCGTCAGCTTCATCAACTACCGATCCCCGTAACTGTTAGGATTCCGGCCTTATCGGAAGCCAACTCTCCTAAAACGTGCTCGAGAAATCAGGTAATGGCTCACCTCCTTGACAGCATACAAATACCAAGTCACAGGACCCCCTAGGTATGCTCTTGAAGGCAATTTAAGCCCAAAAAATAACTATAGCAGAGGTCATTACTCCTAAAAAATCATCTCAAGGAGGAAGATCCTTCTGCTAGAGTATTCTCCTCTCATATGTTTGCTCAGAATCTTCACTGACTTGGGCATCAGAGGGTCTTTCGCAGTGACTACTCCCTGTGATTCCTGTGTGAGGACTGCCTTGTAGGTCCACCCGAACGGAAGAGCACTATCCAGATCCTAATGTGCACTGCCCCCAAGCCGGAGAACAGATTTTCGCAGCAACAGATTGACGCTAGAGGAAGGGCCCCAAGTCCCTCTGAAAACTTGAAACTAAGGAGACAATGTTCCATACAAGAAAGACGATTCCTCAATGGCCAACTGTAAAAGAGCAGTCACAGATGCTCTTGATCAAGCCATCTCCTAAAGGCATGATCCCACCAACAACACGGCGCCTTCGCAGCCATCACCAACCGAGATTCCTCCACCGTCAGTAGCCCCGGTCACACAGGACCAGTTTGCCATGCTAGTCCAACTAGTTCAAGCCCTGCTATAACTGGTGCAGAGGCTTCTTAGGGGCCTTCTTCCCATTGCAACCCCTCAACAACTTCCTTGTGGAACAATCACCCCGGTCCTACCGGTGCTCCCTTCGCCCAACCCACTGGAAGCCACCGGCCTCCCGCGACAGCCCGACATTAAAGAAGTTGAACCGACACCGCGGAGAGGAGGAGATAGGAGCCTGCTTAGATCCCGTCGTTATTCTCTCGCGACAAATTCAACGTTGCGGCCGCGATCCCCCTGTCCCATTTCTCCAACTGCTCGGGATGATGGGCTGCTGCAACAACTACGCGCGCTAAACTTACTGGCGGTAACTGACACTATTAAAATGATTAACCATGCCCCCCATGTTCAGCCAAGCGAAGAGGAGAACCAGTTTGAAAGGGTCCAGTGTGAGAGGCTCACCTCTTGATGAGGACATCAAAGAGATACCGTGCCTCGAGGATATGGAACTCGGATCACTTCTGAGCAATAAAGACCTTCAAGGGATACAATATCCCAAGGATATGGAACTCGGATCATCTCCGAGTAATAAAGACCTTCAAGGGATACAGTAACCTGAAGATATGGAAATAGATTAAACCCCGAGTATATTACTAGTGAAGTATGCCTGAACCAAGCCATTTTGCTCATTGTAATAAAACTTCACTTTTCGATTCAAATATTTCTTATTGAATAATAATTTTTCTTGAGTTATGGATGAAAGGTAGGTGTTTCCCTTCATTGACTTATAGGTCCATTTCTCCGTACCTCAGCATGGTTGAGCAACATTCTCCGAACTTTGGCAGGGCCAAGTAAAAAAAAATTTCTCCATACCTCAGCACGGCCGAGCAACTTTTCTTCATACTTTGGCATGGCCGAGAAATTTTCTCCGAATCTCAGCATGGCTGAGTAACTTTTCTCTTAACCTCGGCAGGACCGAGCAACTTTCTTCGAACCTTTGCAGGGCCAAGTAAAAATTTCTCTGTACCTCTACACGTCTGAGCAACATTCTCCGAACCTTGGCAGGGCCAAGTAAAAAAAAAATTCTCCGTACATCGACAGGGCTGAGCAACATTCTTCGAACCTTGGCAGGTCCAAGTAAAAATTTCTCCGTACCTCGGCAGGCCGAGCAACATTCTTCGTACCTTGGCAGGGCCAAGTAAAAATTTCTCCATACCTCGGCAAGCCGAGCAACATTCTCTGTACCTTGGCAGGGCCAAGTAAAAATTTCTCCATACCTCGGCACGGTCGAGCAACTTTCTTCGAACCTCGGCACGACCAAGCAAATTTTCTCCGAACCTTGGCATGACCGAACAACTTTTCTCCGTACCTCGGCATAGCCGAGCAATATTCTCTATACCTTGGCAGCACCAAGTAAAAATTTCTCTATATTTTGGCAGAGCCGAGCAACATTCTTCATACCTTGGCAGGGCCAAGTAAAATTTTTTCAGTAACTCGGCACGACCGAGCAATATTCTCCGAACCTTGGCAGGGCCAAGTAAAAATTTCTCTGTACCTCAGAAGGGCCGAGCAACATTCTTTGTACCTTGGCAGGGCCAAATAAAAATTTCTCCATACCTCGGCAAGGCTGAGCAACATTTTTCATACCTTAGTAGGGCCAAGTAAAAACTTTGCTGAATCAAGATTCATCGGCCACGTTCATTGACCTTCGATTTGGCCATGTTTCGCCCAGCTAGACACCCTTGACAAATACTCGAAGAGGTACTCTCCTTCTTCAACGAAAAGAGAAACGATGGAATGATGACTTGGCATTTATGGGGCCATCATGACGTGCCTCTATTGGTTCAAATCCCATCAATGAGATTGATCCATAATGAACTCTACTCCATATGCTCAAACCTATGCTTCGGACTAGGGAGTGGGAGGCATGTGATGCGAAAAAAATTATCACCACATCAATAAACATGCTCGATGACTAAGGCTGAGCTTTCTGGCTGAGCTATAGGACCAAACTTTTTGGCCGAGCTACATAGCCGAACTATCTGGCCGAGCTACAGAGCCAAACTATATGGCCGAGCTATCTCAGTGCCACGGAAGAGCCGAGCTATATCCAAACCTCGATAGGGCTGAGCTATCTTAGTACCTCGCTAGGATTGATCCTCATTCTTTCGACGTAAGCGCCATTACTGCTTCAAACCACATCAGATATCTCGAAGGATGAACCACCTTCATCGCAAGAATCATATAATAAGCCTTCCAAAATGGAAACGGGTGCCAAATACAACACTCCATCCATGATCAACGGGATTCCAAATTCTCGATAAAGCATCTGTCAGCTTCATCAACTGCCGATCCCCGTAACTATTGGGATTTTGGCCTTATCGGATGCCAACTCCCTAAAACATGCCTGAATAATTAGGTAACGACTCGCCTCCTTAGCAGCGTACAAATACCAAGTCACAAGACCCCCCAGGTACACTCTCGAAGGCAATCTAAGCCCAAAAAATAACTCTAGCAAAGGTCATTGCTCCTAAAAAATCATCTCAAGGAGGAAGATTGTAACATCCTAAAAATATTATAATTATGGTAATATTAATGATATTTTTATTTATAATAAAAGTTGGATGGTTTCAATGACATGTTGGTGTGTTGGCCACTTGATAAACGCAAGACAGAGAAGTTTGTGATGTAAATGAGTATATTCTTGTGTGTCAATGATTTAGATTTAAGAATTTAAAAGATTTGAGTTTTAATAGGCTTAAATTACAAGAAAAATCAAGTTTGGTTTGAGTTTTTCCCTTAAGTGGCATTTTTAATAATTAGAGTCGACTCTAATTGATGAGGAGTCGATTCTGGCATGGTTTTGGACTTCTAGCACTCTTTAGAGTTGACTCCTGCAGAAAGGAGAGTCGGCTCTAAAGAAAAATAGAAGGTCAGCATTTCTGCTTCGAGTTAGAGCTAGCTCCCGATTTTGTTAGAGCCGACTCTAAGTTTTGCTGGAGCCGACTCTAAGTTCTGCTCGAGCCGACTCTAAGACTGCAATTTTTCAGGTTAAATCTTTAAAATTTTATATTTATTCTGTTTTAAGCTCGATTTGAGTACCGTTTGAACCCTTGGATTTTTAAAATCGAGCTCTTCAAGATAGCAGAGTCCTTTCTTAGAAATATTGTATGAAATTATTGATTTAGATAAAATAATAATAATTTAGCCTATAAATCTATTAAGAAAATGATATGTTAAAGGCAAAATGGGAAAAGGCTCTGATGTCAATTGCTAATTATGCTAAGGGCAATTTGAAAAAGAAAATCTAAGGGCAAAATATCATGGTTATGAGTGAGCCATGTGTTTTTTAAAAAGTGTGCGTTAAGAGTTCTTAAGGGCAAAATGAAAATTTTACCAATGCCTTAACCCCTAAGCAAGCCACTATTCATGACTTGGTCCCTAAGCAACAAAAAAAAGGGGAAAAACATGGGTTCGGCCAGAGAAAAGAAAGAAGGAAAAGAAAAGAGAGGAAGAAAAAGAAGAAGAAAAGGGAAAGAGGAAGGAAGGAAAAGGGGAAGCTTGGGGTTTGTACTTGGCTTCAGGTAGGTTATAGCTTCTCTAGATCTTGCATGGCTTTAAGATTTTCTTAGATTCTTGTATTTTGAGGTAATAGTGAAAGTAAACTTGGGTAGAGAAAGGATGAAAGAACATAATGATATATCAGATGTTAGATCATGTATGCATGCATGGTTTCGAAAAAAAATCTCGTGTGCAGGTAACCCTAATAGCTATCGTATCTGTATGTTGACGTAGGTCAAGAGAGTTATTCCAGGAAGCCGAATATCGAAGTTGAGTACTGATGAGGACATCCGTTCGGACCAGAGTTCGGGTCAGTCGAACCAGTCCTTGGATGTTCCTGTTCCAGCAACCCAGAGTCAGCACCAGAGTCAGCAGGCCACGTCAGGGAAGCCCACGCCAGGTAGTCTACGAAGGTCCAAGAGGTTGCAGAACAAACGGCTTGAAATTCCATGTTTGGGCCGAGTGTACGGAATTGACCCGACTTCGTTTTGACACTTTGGGTCAATCGAATCCGGTCAGCTACTGTGTCGCTGGGCCCAAACTTGGCTGGTCACATGGAAACGGACTGCTGATTCAAAGTCATCACCTTTGGCATGAGCTGCTGTGGATTTTGGCCATCCGGGCTCGTCTGATAGGAGTTTTGGGCCTGTTTTCGTTTTTAATGGCATAGTTGTAATTTTAACTAAACTTATGATGTTAGGGTTTTATCTCTTTTATTTAGGTTGGTTTTGGGGGGCCGGAGAGCAGAGAAGAAAGATGGATGATTTAGATGCTATTTTCTTGAATTCAGATGAATGTTTTTTTTTTCTGATTCAAAACAATTGAATTGAAAATTCAATTGCTCTTCCTTTAAATTCGGATTGTGAGTGATCAAATTTGAAATTTTCCCCTTTTCTTGTCAAGATTCGAACCAAACCTGGACGAATTCTTTTCTCGCAGATTAGATCGTTCTTGAGTTGCAGGCGTTTTGAATATCGCCCTGCATCAACTTGGTATCAGAGCCTTGATCCATTCCTTCCATTACCGCCTTCCACCTTCCTTCACCAAACCCAAATATCAACCCTAACCGAAATTTGATCCAATGGAGCAGAAGAACAACGATCAATCCCTGAGAGACGCCGTGAGAGATGCTATGCAAGACGCCATGCGAGACCAGCACCAGGTGATGCAACAGATGATGCAAACCATGCAGGCGATGATGGCGCGGCTGGAGGTGCAGAATCGTGCCCAACCCCTTCGAGTGGAGGAGCGTGATGAAATTGATGGAGGTAGGGAGAGGGGTTTCGAAAATCTGGAGGCACCACCAATTCGAAGAGGGCAACAGAGGCCTGATGTTGGACTTCCAAGGTATGTCGATCAACCTCCCTATTTCGAAAATCAGAATCGGTGGGAAGCAGGCTTCAGGGTCGAAATTCCAGAGTTTAAAGGAGGAATTAACCCAGACGAGTATGTTGATTGGACCCTTCAGGTCGATGATGTTTTTCGTCTGAAGGAGGTGCCCTTAGACAAGCAGGTACCGCTTGTCACAATTCGATTCAGAGATAGGGCTGCTGCTTGGTGGCATGCGCAGCACTATCGTAGATATATGGATGGGAGACCTCCATTAGCGTCATGGGCAGCGCTAAAGCAGGAGATGAACAGGGAGTTTTTGCCTCCGAACCATGAGCAGATTTTGTATTCGAAGTTGCATGGTTTGACGCAAGGTAGTCGGAGCGTCGAGGAGTACACAACTGAATTTTATCGATTGGTTGCACGAAATCGGTTGATTGAGGCTGAACCGAGATTGATAGCCATGTATCTTCATGGCTTGCGGCTGCCAATCCAAGATGCACTGGCTGTGCATCGAATTGATAGCGTAGGAGATGCGCATATGAGGGCTCAGGCAGTGGAAAAGAGCTTGATGAGAAACAGGGGGTTTCAGAGCAGAGGGGGTTTTACTACGGGCCAGAGTTCAGGGCAGAATTCAGGGGGCAAATTTATGCCTCCAGTAGCGAGGCCGCAGGCATCAGTACCTCCAAGACCAACAGGGTCGAATGGAACCTCAGGTTCTCAGGCGAGAGTGGGCAGCAACAGGGCTAACATTCGGTGCCATCGGTGTCAGAATTTGGGGCACTATGCCAATGAATGCCCCAAGGCGCGAGCTCAGTTGTATATGGAGGAGGATATGGAGGACGAAAATGGAGGAGAGTTCCCTGAGGATGAGGAATTTAATGATGAGCTGTGTGTTATTGATCCGGACCATATTCAAGGGGAGAGCTTGGTGATACGAAGAATGTGTCTGGCGCCGAGATCAGATGAAGATTGGCGTCGGCATGACATCTTCACAACGAAATGTTTTGTGGCTGGCAAAACATGTCGTGTATCATAGACTCCGGCAGTTGGGAGAATGTGATAGCAGAGGAGGCTGTGAAGAAGCTGGGGTTGCAGACAGACCCTCACCCACATCCATATAAGCTCGGTTGGGTGAACCGAAATGCAGACATTCAGGTCAGCCGAAGGTGTAAGTTGTCACTGTGTTTTGGTCCTCATTTCGAGACAACTATTGAGGCGGATGTTGTTCCAATGGATGCTACTCACATCATACTGGGGCGTCCGTGGCAGTTTGATAACAGGGCAGTGTACAACGGGTACACCCACAGTTATATGCTGCGTCCAGATGGGAGGAAAGTTATTTTGAAGCCGCTTCAGGAAGTGAGTGGACAGAATACAGTAATTTGTTTACCAAGCACAGAATTCGATGCGAGTTTGGATGGAGAGGATGTTTGTTTTGCTTTGGTGAGCAAGTCAGGAGACTTCGGCGTGGAAGAGGAGCAAAGGCCAAATATGATTCCTGAGGAGTTGGTGTCTATCTTGGAGGAATTCCGAGATGTTGTATCAAAGGAGCTACCGGCTGGATTACCACCTCTCCGAGATATTCAGCACGGCATTGACCTTATTCCGGGCTCAGTGTTGCCGAATAAGGCTCATTATCGGATGACACCGCAACAGCATGAGGAATTGAGGAGGCAGGTCCAAGAACTTTTGGACAAGGGGTTCGTACGGGAGAGCATTAGCCCGTGCGCGGTGCCAGCCCTTTTGGTACCGAAGAAGGATGGTACGTGGCGCATGTGTGTCGACAGCCGCGGTTAACAAAATTACTGTGAAGTACAGGTTCCCGATACCGAGGTTGGACGACATGCTTGATCAGTTGAGTGGTGCTAAGGTCTTCACGAAGATTGATTTGAAGAGTGGGTACCATCAGATAAGGATGAAGCCTGGAGACGAATGGAAGACAGCCTTCAAGACTAAGGAAGGGCTGTATGAATGGTTGGTAATGCCATTCGGGTTGTCAAACGCGCCGAGCACGTTCATGCGCGTAATGAACCAGGTTTTACGTCCATTTCTTAGCTCATTTGTGGTTGTCTACTTTGATGATATTTTGATATACAGCAGGACAGCCGAAGAGCATGTGGGCCATGTGGCACAGGTTTTGTCAGTGTTACGTGAGAACCAGTTAGTTGCTAACCCAGAGAAGTGCATTTGGATGGTTGGGAGACTAATTTTTCTGGGGTACGTTGTGACTGGAGAGGGGATTCTCCCAGATAGGAATAAGGTGCATGCAATTGTGGAATGGCCAGTACCTTCAACCTTGACAGAATTGAGATCCTTTTTGGGTCTTGCAGGGTTTTATCGCAGGTTTGTCAAGGGGTATAGTGAGCTGGCTGCACCTTTAACGGAATTGTTGAAGGGAGCCAGATTCGGGTGGAATGATGCCGCACAGGAGGCATTTGATGGGCTGAAAGTCAGATTGACCGAAGCTCCTTTATTGGTTCTTCCTGATTTTGATAGAGTTTTTGAGGTGGATTGTGATGCTTCGAAGACTGGAATTGGGGCAGTGCTTAACCAGGAAGGAAGACCAGTCGCATACTTCAGTGAGAAGCTGGGAGGAGCTAAACTGGCTTATCGGTTTATGATCTGGAATTGTACGCCATTGTGAGATCCTTGCAGCATTGGCGCCACTACTTGATTCAGCGGGAGTTTGTACTGTATTCAGACCATCAGGCGCTGAAGTTTTTACAGGGTCAGCATAAACTGAGTTCAAGGCATGCGAAGTGGGTGAGTGCCTTGCAGGAATACACTTTCAGCATCAAGCACAAGTCTGGTACGTTGAATAGAGTGGCTGATGCTTTGAGTAGGCGGAGCTTGTTGATTGGCGCTATGCATGTGTACACTCTCGGCTTTGAGAGTGTAAGGGAGGACATTCGTGTGGATGAGCACTTCAAGGGGATTTTGGCCAAAATTGAGGCGGGGGAGCGAACTGATTTCGTTCTCCATGATGGATATTTGTTTCGAGGTAACTGCTTATGTGTTCCTGATACGTCTCTTCGTGTGTTGATCATCCAGGAACTGCATAACCAGGGTCACTTCGGAAGGGATAAAACAGCCTGGTTGATTCGGCAGCGGTTTTATTGGCCTGGTCTTGACCGAGATGTCAAGGCTTTTGTGAAGAGGTGCAGGTTGTGTCAAGAGTCGAAGGGGACAGACACGAACCAAGGTATGTACACGCCTTTACCTATCCCAGAGGCACCATGGCGAGATGTTTCTATGGACTTTGTTGTAGGATTGCCGCGGACAGCAAGGGGACTGGATTCGATTATGGTGATTGTGGATCGGTTCAGTAAGGTGGCGTGTTTCTTGCCATGCAAAACCACTTTTGATGCGTCAAAGGTTGCTGACTTATATTTTGCTTCAGTGGTTCGACATTTTGGTATACCGGCATCCATAGTGTCAGACAGGGACAGCAAGTTTATGGGACACTTCTGGCGAGAGCTGTGGAAGAAGTTGGGCACAAAGTTGAAATTCAGCAGTCCTTATCATCCTCAGACGGATGGACAGACTGAAGTTGTCAACCGTAGCTTGGGTAATCTGTTGCGGGCAAATGTGCATGAATTCAGGAGCTGGGATTTGTGTTTGCCGAAGATTGAGTTTGAGTTCAACTCTTCAGTGAACCGTTCTACAGGGTTTGCTCCGTTTCAGATACTGTTTGGGTTCTTGCCAAGAGGTCCTTTGGATGTTCTGCCAGTTGAGTCGCCAGAGAAGGTGAGTCAGAAGGTCGAAGATAGAGTGTCTGACTTGCAGGAGATACATGCGACTGTTAGAGCCAAATTGGAGCAGACTTACGCCAAATACAAGGCGAAAGCTGATCAGCAGCGTCGGCAACAGTCCTTTGAAGTGGGCGATTTGGTATGGGTTTACTTACCGAGGGAGCGGTATCCACAGGGAGCTTTACGAAGCTCAAGCCGAAGAAGATAGGTCCATGCCAGGTATTGGAGAAATTTGGTGACAATGCCTATCGGGTTGAGTTACCAGATGATGTCTTCATTTCGGATGTGTTCAACATTCGGCATCTGACCCCTTATGCAGGAGAGAATTCGAGCTTGAGGTCAAGCTTTTCAGAGGAAGGGGAGAGTGATGAGGACATCAGTTCGGACCAGAGTTCGGGTCAGTCGAACCAATCTTTGGATGTTCCTGTGGAGTCAGTTCCTGTTCCAGCAACCCAGAGTCAGCAGGCCACGTCAGGGAAGCCCATGCCAGGTAGTCTACGAAGGTCCAAGAGGTTGCAGAACAAACGGCTTGAAATTCCATGTTTTGGCCGAGTGTACGGAATTGACCCGACTTCGTTTTGACACTTTGGGTCAATCGAATCCGGTCAGCTACTGTGTCGGACTGGGCCCAAACTTGGCTGGTCACATGGAAACGAACTACTGATTCAAAGTCATTACCTTTGGCGATGAGCTGCTGTGGATTTTGGCCATCCGGGCTCGCCTGATAGGAGTTTTGGGCCTATTTTCGTTTTTAATGGCATAGTTGTAATTTTAACTAAACTTATGATATTAGGGTTTTATCTCTTTTATTTAGGATTGGTTTTGGGGGGCTGGAGAACGGCAGAGAAGAAAGATGGATGATGAAAATTAGATGCTATTTTCTTGAATTTAGATCAATGTTTTTTTTTCTGATTCAAAACAATTGAATTGAAAATTCAATTGATCTTCCTTTAAACTTCGGATTGTGAGTGATCAAATTCGAAATTTTCCCCTTTTCTTGTCAAGATTCGAACCAAACCTGGACGAATTCTTTTCTCGCAGATTAGATCGTTCTTGAGTTGCAGGCATTTTGAATATCGCCCTGCATCAAGTACTAGCTAAAAGAGTAACCTGCTAAGGTGAGTGGGTTTCTCATCTAGCAATGAAAAGTTTATTTTGAGCCAGTATAATGAGATTAATACCTAGTTATGGTATGCTATGTTTAGTAAAGTATTATGTATGTTCTAAACTTGGGAAATGAGAACCTAGTATATGATATTCTGATGCATGAATTTTATTACAGAATTTAAAGCATGAGTCTTAAGCATAAAGAAATAAGCATGAGTTTCGATGCATAGATTTTTTATGTATACATGGCATAATTGCATGATAAAGCATTACAAATGACATATTTTGATGTATATATCATACTGAGCATCAAGCAACTATGGGGCTGATCACCTTTTAGACTGTACTGTAGCATGAGCATTGCACACTACTATTGAGCCAGCACCTCCTTGCGATTCGATCATACGATGATTCCCGGGATCAGGGGTGAGTGCACGTTTGACTAGGCCCAGTGGGGAGGTTGTAAGCAGCCTATGGGGGCATTAATCATAGCTCAGGGAAGCTGGTTACTATATAGCCCATGGAGCAGAGAGAAAACTCGAGGTTCAAGGGTTAAGAAACAAAGCACTTTATCGGATGAACCGCACGGATAAGGGGTGCTATTTATGCGAGGATCCTGTTGCTAGTTATGCATCCGATGTGAGTACACCTGCAGGAGGGCAACTATAGGGTGATACCTTAGAGGCATTACACACACAGCCCAATATCATGAGATTTAAAAGCTTGCATCTGGATTTGAAAAAGAAATGCCAATGGGCCACTTTTGAAAAGCTTGTATCATGATTTAAAAAGGGCCAGTGGGCCAAGTCTTTATCCTAGGGGAGGAAGTTTACATAAGATGCCAATGTGCAAGTAGATCCCAGTAGGGATTAGGAAAGTAAATAAAGAAAGTCTGGGCTGTAGGTAAAGCATGCATGTCTTTATGTTGTAATGCATCATGCATGGATTTTTATATTAATGAGTTATTTTTCAATGAAAAGTTATTTGTAAAGTATTTTAGTACTGGTATATTATTTGAAGAATAAGCTATATTTTACTTTATCTGATATCATGTTAATAATATACTTTGATTTATACAAGCTATATTGTATTAGCATATTGTTGAAAAGTGTGAATATTATAGTTCTCTATTTTCACATGGTTAGATGGCTATCCAATCACTGAGACTTAGGTCTCATCCTTCTATGATTGATATTTACTTTTAGATCAGTGAGTCTTTCTGCCAGGATCAAAGGATAAGTGGGACTAGACTCTTAGCTGGTGAAGCTTGCTTGGATGCAAGAGTGTATAGATGATAGCCTTGTATATTGAGATAGTGTGGGGTGACATTTATATATATGCATGTGTATGTGTATAGTGAGATATGGTGATGTATCTTAAACTCTTTTGAAATGAAAGAGAGACTTGTATTTTGGAAGGAACTATGAGTAAAATGTTAATATCGGTGATTATGCTATTGATTGTGAATGTGATCTTATAATCTGCCTGAGGATGTCATGAGAAATATTATCCGAGCAGGATGATGCTTAGTGCTGAATTGAGTGATGTGCATGTATAATTAAGCAGATAATGAAAAGTTTTTATCAGAATGCATTTTTGAGTGTCTGCCATTTGTGATAATCCGTTGGAGCTCCCTAGGTCTTTATGGAGCGCTACATAAAAGCTAGGAGAACCCCATCCGATTACCATAGATGTGCAGGTTTATTGTCGGTGGCCCCTGCAGGATAGGAGTGCCGACAAAGATCCTTCTGGAGCCTTCTTTTCTCATCTGCTTGCTCAGAATCTTCACTGACTTGGGCATCGGAGGGTCTTTCGCAGGGACCATCCCCTGTGATTCCTACGTGAGGACTACCTTGTAGGTTCATCCGGACGAAAAAGTGCTATTTGGATCCTGACGTGCATCGCCCCCAAGTTGGAGAACGAATTTTCGCAGCAACATATAGTTTTCTATTGTTATTCTATGGCCTCAAAATTTCTTAGATAAGAACAGAGAAGAAGAAAAAAAAAGGATGCATAGCTCGCAAAATCACATGCGTAGAATCATCTGCTAGTTCCAAGTTTATCTGCTAGTTTAATTAACTTCGTTAGCAGACCAAAATTACGTAGCTCAAAAACTCAAATGAAAATTAATAGGTAGCAAGTGGACTTGAGTTATAAGCACATAACACATCTCTTTCCTATTCGATGTGAGACTAAATTTGGGGTATTACAATCTTCTCTTTTTATAATACAATATTCTTGTTGCACACCACAAGCTAAACAGAATCTATCTCCGAGTCGGATCATTGGTGCTATAAGGATGGTTCCACGCTATATCAGAACTTCACCACCATCCTATGGGTAGCCTTTTCCTCATGTCCATTAACTTCGACATACTCTAGTCGGCTCTGATATTATTTATAACGCTCCAAGCCCACCCGCTGGTTTAATTAACTTCGTTAGTATGTTGAAATCACATGGCCTAAAAATTTAAGTAAAAGTTAATGGATAACAAGTAAACTTGAATTATAAGTATATAATACATCTCTTTTTTTTTTATGCGAAACTAAATTTGGGGTATCAAAGTTTAACCTTTTGCATCAGCCAAAAAAAAAAAGGGAAAAAAAATCACTTTATACTCTGCTTTGTTGCATCTTTGTTCTTCATAATTTCAGCCCATAGCTACTTAGAAAGCGTTTTAGAGACGAAAGGTCCCTTTTTCTTTTGTATTTGTTTCTTCCTCTCAGGAAATTTATCCAAATTGAATAGTTGGGTGGTGTATGAAACAGCTTATTCAGAAAATCTGTGGGGTAAATCCTCATCAACATGGAAAGCGAAGATCCACTGAACCAAGTGAAATTAAAGAGAAGATATCCCAACAAAAAACGATGTACGTGAATGGTAGTATCAGAATGCGGTTCACTTATATGAGCAAGCCAAGTTTTGTCACAAGATTGTTAAAATATATACAAATTGTAAGTTGACGTTGCTCTCTGGGTACATACACTTGGTTCTTAGTGCTTATTCATAGAAACTTTGGGCCCTTAGCTACCATAATAAACCAGGAAGAAGCTGGGTCCTGTTGTCTTTGCCATGCGTGCATGTTCTAGAAATTGTGATCCAATATGGCTAGCTTGTTTAATAAACTGTGCCTTAAAAGATGGATGCAACTCCCTGTGTTAAACGTTGTGATCTTCCTACTTCGTATAGACAATTTCCATGTCTAGTGGGAACTTGGAAGGTTGCTTCTTTATTGGATGGCCTTAAAATGCGTAAGAGATGAGGTTGGGCTTGACCCATGCCTTTTGGCTCTCTAGTTTGAGGGAAAAGTTTTGGTTAAACTACATAATTAATTCTGTACTTAGGAGGTTATATCATTTTGATCGTTGAACTTTAAAAAGTTATAAAATAATCTTGAACTTTCTGTTTTGTATCACTTTGATCCTTACCGTTAAATAAGAGAGACACCGTTTATTTTTATCCTATGTGGCAGCATACATAGTAGCACACGTAGCATCCAAATAATAAAAATAAATTTAAAATCCATAACTAACCCATTAACTCATTATTTAATAATTTTAAAAAATATATAAAAATAAAAATAATCTTCTTTCATCCTGATTTGCTCTAATTCGAGAGGGATAGCACAATGGGTACATGGGTACTCTCGGAATAGGGTAAATAAGGATGAAGAGATTATTTTTTTTAAAATTATTAAATAATGGATTAATGGGTTAGTTATGGATTTTAAATTTATTTTTTTGCCACATATATGTTACGTGTACTGTATGCTGCTATATAGGATAAAAATAAATGGCGTCTCCTCTATTTAATGGTAGGGATCAAACTTTTTAAAGTGATACAAAATAAAAAGTTCATGATTATTTTTATAACTTTTTAAAGTTCAATGATCATAGTGATACAAGTGCCTAAGTTTATGAGTTAATTCTATAGTTTAGCCAAAAGTTTTTGCACATGGTATTCGATGTAGGATGGTATGTATCCATGGGTCCATCATCGCTGATACATATAGATTTGCATATAGATGAATCATCATATTCAATGTAGATCATCCTATATCGAGGTAATGTACAAAGACTTTTATTTCCCTAGTTTGAGATAAGGTTGGGCTTGATGAAGCCTACATGGATGGAAGTAGCAGTGGTCAAAGTATCAATGGTCAAGGCCCATGGTGTCTTAAACTCTTAATCCCTAGCACTGTTCCAAGGAACTCGTCAAACTCTTATTTATTAGGATTCGGATTTTTTATTTATTGGTGAGCAGATCAGGTAAGGACAATATCTTTTTCAAATTTTATACGCATTTAAAGGAGTCTTTCGAGTGACTTTCCGCGTTGCAGAGAAACTGACCGCTTGATTGTTTACCAATAGGGCTTTTCCAACTGTGGTGCTATAAATAGAAAGAAGCCTAGCTATGAATGTGGACGCATTAAACGATGAGGTTGAACGAATAAGATTGCAACTGATTTTCATTAAAAAAATTATGATGCTTTAATTTTTAGATTGCATTTGATTTACAGTATTATAATATTATTAAAAATATAAAATATTTATAGTTATATAGTTAATAATTAAATTTCCTAAAATAAAAAATTATTATGCTTATTTCATAATAATCAAATATAATAACCACTTTACTATATTTTTAAATTTTATTATAGTTTTTTATTTTTTAATTGGTCCTCTTTTTTTATATTAGAGTATAAAATATTCTTATAGAAATCAAGATTCACTATAAACCAATTTTAGAAATATATATATATATATATATATATATATAGTAACAGATAAGGTCATAAATATTTTAATTTTAAATTTTAAATTTACATATTATCATATAAATAAATAATAATGCTTAAAATATAAAATATTATATAAATATTAAATTTAATATTAATATAAAATATTATATTATATATTTAATATTATATATTAAGTTATTATTTAATGTTAATTAAATATATGATTAGACTCAGTATAATTAAACATTTATATGGAAGTCAAAGTGTAATTTAAGTTTACTTGGTAATCTTATATATTCACTTTTTATATGAGAATCGAATTACTAAAATTTATGATAATTTTTTTATTATCAAGAATAAAATTTTGCTATCTCAATTATCCTATTTAATTATTAAATATGTTAATCTTATATTATAATATAGATTAGTATGAGCTAAATGACCCCTTAGTATAATAGGGTTACCTCTGGTGATGTGATTTGAGGTGATGATTTTGACATACCAATTGGCATTTTGCATTTATTGTTTTAGCTTTTTTATCCTAGGTAACCTAGAAAGATCTAGCACTGAGAACTCCAATTAGTATCCTTTGTTGTTGATTTTTTTTTTGGGTTTCTTTCTTGGCCAATGAAAGCCTCCCTTGCCTGTCAAAAAAAAAGAACGAAAGAAAAAAAAAAAAAGGTTGCAGGGAGAGTACATCCAAGGTTAAGGCGTTTGTAACAATTTAATGCCTTGTTCAAAAGAATATATTATTTATATACCTTAATTTTATATAAATATTTAAAATTATTTTAATGCATAGTTAACATAAGGCTAAATACTTGTTAGCATGAATTTTTACATATTTTCATTGATTAAGGATGATAACACTAAAAGAGGCAGTTTTTAGCGCTGCTTAGTTCACATGGGCAATGAATAGGATCCTCTATGGTACCATTATAACAATCTTGAAGCTTATTTATAAAGATTAATTAAGCTAAGAAGGTACTATTTGGCCTTCTTAATTTTATTTAAGCATATAGAATCTTCTTAATATAACTTAGGTTATAACTTTTTGAATCGTAATTTTTTTAATATGACATGAGATTATTCATGCATGAAGATATTACAAGAAGACGGTGCACATGAGGAAGCAAACGAGAATAAAAATACCTACTTGAAAACACTAATTTCTAACTAAGAAGATGATAATTTTACAATGATTATGCATCATTTCCACATGCCCTCAATACTTCGTTACATTTATTGCACCAGTCATGCATATAATTGATTGCATATAATAAGGAAGTGTCGGATCTCAGTTTAAAAGGAATCTCACGGTGATAATAATCTTTTTCCAAAACTACTAAAACGTACCGTCACAAGAAATTTTTTCTGTGAACCCAAATGATATATGGAAGCTACAATTAGAATTTAAATATGACAAGAACATCGCTGAAACATCTTTGGATGACCCGTCATCAAACCAAAATAGATGGATTTAAGTGGCTAGAACTAGTCCACTATTAGACCCACCATATAAATATTATCAAAAGAAAAAATCTTTGCGCATCATGCACGATATAGGATGCATACATCGCGCATGATGATTAATCATGCATGTGTGATTGCGCATGTTTGAATATATTTTTATTTTTTTGCATTGCAAATGTGATCATATATGCACGAAGGCACGATGTATGTACTCCTACATCACGTATGGTATAGAAAAATTTTTTCTTGCCAAAATTGTATATGCCAATTGCCACCACTCATATTCTCAAAGGAATTCTTCAAAATTTAGTTGAGTGAGATTTTTAATATGTTATGATTAAACCAGAGCCTCAATTTCCTAAGTAAAATATTTGCACCTAAAGATCGGCAACTGTGCTCTTCCTGATAGCAATCCTAATAAAGAGCGCTAAAGATAAATTGGTGCTTTAATGTGCCAACTCTGTTTTCTAAGTTGAGTTCCATGGTGGTTTTGGCTTCTTGAGTATGATACCAGGAATAATTTTAATTTCAAAGACATTGTATAGGGATATAAACGCTTAAGATAAAAATGATAATATTTTCTTGAATCCGTGAATATTTCTTCGCTTCAGATAGATATGAATTATAAAAAAATAAATATGAATATGACGGTACATAGCAATACCCATTATGACATATGAACGTAACGATCTATTGTCTTATTCCATTCCATATCTATTTATATCTATTAATAAAATTACTTAAGTATCCTTATTTATGATTTTTTTTTAAAAAAACTATTCTTATTCAATAAGTGCCAATGGGCCACACATCATAATTTTTTGGGAGCTAATCAATCTGATTAATTTAGAATTAAAGGAGAAAAAAAAGCAATCAGTAATTATCCTGGACCTGACCGACTTTGCAATGGAGTTGAAATTTTTTTTAAAAAAATATTTAAACTAATAGTTATGAATTAATTAAACTTATTTAGTTCAAAAAATTTTTTTAAAAGAATAGATGATGAATAAAGAAATGGATAATGGGATAAGTACATATATGAATAACAGGATGAGTATACACATCGGTAATAGGGCAAGTATGGATATTATATAATTTCAAAAACATAGATATAAATTTAAAATTTTTTACCTATAATAGATATATAGTAGGTATGAGTATAAATTTTTTTTGATAGATATGAATATAAAGGTATTTTTTCTGTACCATTTTGTTGTATTGTCATCCTTAAGGTAGTGTTTGAAATAGGAGATAAGAGGAGATATCCCCTGGATATCCCTTTTATTCCTAAAAGCCATAATTATAAGGGATAGCTGGGAATAAAGTTAACCAAAAGGATATCCCATGATTAACCGTGGTTAACCATGGGATATCCCCTCAACTTATTCCCTAGAAAATGTAGAAATAGCTTGTTATCCCTCCAAATAAGAGTAAAAAAAAGTTATCCTATGGATTTACCTTTTTGCATTTGATATGATCAATGGAATAGCCAAGGGATATCCCTAGGGATAGCCAGGGGACAAATTCTATCCCGTACATTTATCCATGGATAATATTTTTTCTATCAAACACAACCTAAGGATGTTGTATGGTGTGGGTTGGAAGGATTGAGGAATGAGAATGGAGCTTTGTTTTTTTTTTAAAAAAAAAATTTAATAAAAAGGTATGATAGCTGCAGCCTTGTTTCTGATTTATATATACAAATGACAGCTATGTTTTAGAGATTTGCATGCCTTAAATCTCATAATCTATCATTAATGACGACAGTTGTTTGTTGAGTGATGCTTTCTGCCAGTCAAGTTAAGGCTTAGTTCAGTTATACCTACCCTCATTGATTCTTTCTTTCAAGTGGATATCTCATTTCCTGCAAGGCACCGATGATTAATGCCCTGTCTCTCAGAGCACGAGTTGGTTGCAGCAAGAGGTACTGACGTACTGTGCCAAGTCAAACATGTAATGTTGGAAGGTTAGGAGAGATGACTGAAGAATTTTGTTGATGGTGCCATGCATCAGAAGTTTAATGCATGGTATCATGGACCAGTTTTCTTCTTTTATGGTATCATAGTCATATAGTTCACCCAATGCCGGATAGCTGCCAATAAACACAATCTAGAAAGCACAATATGAGCTCTGGTGACGCGTTTAAAGTCTATATTCCCTTGAGTTCGTAAGCAGTTATGCAATTAACTAATGCATTCAAAAAGATCAGCACGCCTTATTGTCTTTTTCTCAAGATATGAGACTGGTCTGCTTTGTGTTAGGCTTAATTCAGACTCTATACCAGATCAGTTGAGGTCTTGAACCAAGACTCAGCTTTTGAAATATATTTTTTCTACCTAGAACTTTAACTGACCTGATTGGGGATCCAAATTAGGATCCAATTCTTCCCTGGTCTGTATATGTATATAATTTTTGATTCAAATTACTACTGTAAGGCTCATGATATTCATATTTACACATTCAAAGAGTGAATTATTTTTCTTGTCTTTTGTGGTTGCAAGTTAGTGTGCTTTTGCTAATGCTTCATCCTAAGATAAAAGGTAAAAAAAAAAAAAAAAAGAGAATGGCTCGGCTTTCATTTTGGTTTTGTCTACACTGGACTCTGTTTGAGGATTTGAATCTAAAGAAGGCTTTGGCTTGCATCTCTGGAACTAATCGAGCAGACAGCGATTTGGTGCATCCAGCATAGACATTATGAAGCCGAACAGGAAATTGAAAGATATGGGATCTGAAGTTAAATGTGGTGGGAGAGTCAAATTAAGAAGAATACTTCCAAACCTCCCTGCTTCCTCTGTATCCAAATTAGAACTTTTTTATTTTTATTTTTTCCCAGCATCTGATAACATGATATCCTTCATGTGTACATCCTTTCTCTTCAATTGCAAATTTAAAATTCGTCATTTAATCCTTCTGATTTGAGAATATGAATTTAAAAATTAAATTGTGCACACTTATATTATTGGTGTTAAAACTTTGATCCTGACAGAGATGTTGTATTTATGCCCCGCTTTTATTTTATAATCTGGCTTGATGTATTTGATTCTTTTGTTGAATGTCTAGTCATTAATAAGAAAACAACAGTGTGTGTGTCTGTGTATATATATATATATAAACAGTGGCATTGCTTATCTTTGTAACATAATTCAGTCCATGTAGGCCAAATTGGAGATCCCAATCCAGAACAAGCTGATACCAGGAACATATATAACAAGCCTACCAACAACTGTTTGTTGCATTTAGTATGCATTACTTCATGATGGATTATTAAGGATATTGATATCAAGAATATTTTGCCATTATGTTTGACTTATTTACTAGATTCTATAACTGTACTATTGCCTTATTTACCAGATTGACTAGTTGTGCTGAAGGATGCAAACATATACCTCATATATATTATACTGTATCTCCTTCCTTGCTCAGGGAATAATTCAATCTTGGGATTCTTCTTAGCTGAGGGTTTCTTTAGGCCAACTGCCTTTGACTCACATACAAGGTCTCCATCCTCCTCCTCTTCCTTGAGGAGAGCCAAGGACTTAGCCCAGGCTGCCAATTTGGTGCTGCCCTCGTTGTTAACTGAATCCTAGTGGGAGATTTGTTTCTGGACAACCATCGGCAGGGCCTAGGGTTCAATTGGACGCTGCCCCTCCCGTGATCCCAGCGATAGCACCTCATTTCTCTCTTCTCCTCCACTCACAGAGGGAAATCAGTTCAGCTCTCCAGTGAAATCATGGTTCGTGGGACCGATTAAGTTCAAGCCCTTACCATGGTTTTTTAAAAAAAAAAAAAAATACTGAAATAGACCACCCTCCAGAGATTTCAGGTGTGCTCTTTCAGTTTTTTGAACTCTATTCTGACCATCTCTACTTGCAAAGTCAATTTCAGGTTTGGCTTGATTTTATCTAATGGGCACAATCAGCATCTTATCGGATGCTTCTTAGCCAGTTGAGATAATTCTAAATGGCCAGAACTATATCACTTCATCACAAGCCATGCGTAGCTTTCTCAACAGGAAGAGAGTTATAATGGTATATTATTGGTAATATTGTCGAGCCTGTAAAAAGACCTGATGAGACTGATGAACAATATCTCAACCGCCTTGAAGACTGGAATAGACAAAACCATCAGATTATGACATGATTTTAAAGTACTTCATTGCATTCCATTAATGAGGAATTTGGGAATTATGATATTAATTGCCAAATTGAAGAAGTGATATGTGGCTTCTAATCTAGCTGTTAGATATCAACTTCGGAGTAAACTTCATCATTTGAAGCCAAACCATAACAGAATATTAATGACGGTAATTTATGCTCAGATAAGGACACCTTGGGATCAATTAGCTCTTTCTAAACCTATTATACAGTCGATAACTGATGCATAAAAATTTTAGCTCTATACGGATGAAAATTGACTCATCCAATTCTTGATGGTACTTCCTGATAATTTTGAGCTTGCTTGAGGTGCTTCACTGTTACAAAAGACACAATATTGACTCTATTCTATGTTTTGCTGAGATATGACTCAGCATGCAGAAGACACAATATTGACTCTATTCTGGTTGCCTCTTCTGTCACCACCTCTGATGATTCTCGACTATGATTCTACATTAAAAACCCTAGTCACTTAATTGCTGAATGGCCTATATATGAGACCTCCACAGAAGCATTCCACTCAAGGTAATGTCAACCAGCCTCAATCTAAATTTGTATTTCGAGCTGCTGCTATTGATGATTTCTCTTTTATAGAACTCTCATCCTCTAATCCAACTATTTTCTTAAGTGAGCTCCAATTTCTTTTAAATCAAGTTTTACCGAACTAATGTACACAGCCATATATTTGTTGCATAAGGTAACTCTTCCTAGCTTATTGATTAATCTACCTGTTGCAACCACATAACTGCTATTTCTACTATTTTTTTTTTTTCTTTTACACAAACTGCTTTTCATATTCCTACCATTAAGACTGCCAATGGATCTTTAATGCATGATTGTCCGTCATGATGGTCATATTTCTACATCCAATGTATCTCTTCATTGCATAACTCTTTTTGAATCTTCTATCTATTGGACAGTTATATATGACATAGGTCCTAACTTACATTTTTTTCATATTGACTATATTATTCAAGATTCATAGATGGAATGAATACTGTAAGGCTGAACGGTTATTTGAGCTCACTAGTCTCGTGCTGGTTATACTATTTCCACTATTTTTGTTACATTAGTCATACCTATTCATCTCTGGTATTCCAAATTAGGCCATGTTTCTTTTAATAAGTTTAAGCCTTTAATTTCTAATGGGTTGCTAAGCTCCATTAAATATGAACGATTTGATTGTATTTTCTGCAAGTTTGCTAAACAAACAAGTCTTTCATTTAATTTGAGTGATTCTATATTTTATGAACCTTTTAATTTAGTTCATTCTGATATTTGAAGACGTGCTTCTATTTTCACTCTGGGAAGCTCCTCTTATTTTATATTATTTATAGATTATTTTTTTGATTTATCTAGATTTATCTTTTATACTTATATTATTTATAGATTATTTTTTTGATTTATCTAGATTTATCTTTTATACTATAGATCTGAATTGCCTTCTATCTACACTATTTTTGTTACAATAGTCACTACTCAATTTTCTCAAAAAATACAAGTTCTTCGTACTAATAATGTCATGGAATATTGAGAAAAAAAAATCAACTTATTTTTTTGATATAATAGGGTATAATTTTTAGCACTCCAATCTGCATACCTCTTAGTAGAGTGGTCAGATTGGACGGAAGCATGAAGATATCTTTGGCACTATTCATGCCTTACTTATTTTTGCAAAATATCCTGATCGCTTTTGGAATGAAGCTACTCTTACAACTGTCTATAATATTAATCAAGTTTTCTTGCCTATAATTCTTAATCAAATTCCATATGAACATTTCTATGATACTCTTGCTAATTATGCCCCTCTCAAAGTTTTTAGTTGTACTTGCTTTGTTTTTCTTCTACCTTCTAAACATATCAAACTTGAACCTTGTGCTCAGTTATGTTGTTTTCTAGGTTATAGAATAGAACATATGGGCTATAGATGTTAAGATTGTATCTCTAAATGCCTTAGAAATTTTAGACATGTTGCCTTTGGAAAACACAAGATATGTTCTTCATACTATCTAAGTTTCACATTGATTTGTCCTCTTCTCCTCCCTTCTTTACTAATCTTTCTATAGAGTTATTTCCTGGTGATGTCTTTGGTGAGCTTTCAACCACTCCATCTCCAACTGGTCTTTGAAGTACTTATTCCATCTGTTGATCCTCCACGTTTGCCTACTTTTAGTATGCCTTTTGACTTCTCTCAATCTTCTAATGTTTCTTCCCTTTTATCTTTCTACGAGGGTATGTGAATCTTCTATTCATTTATGTTATATCAAAAAGATTGTGTCATTATGTTTGCCTTATTTACTAGATCCTATAGTTATACTATTACCTTATTCGCTAGATTGACTTGTTGTGCTGTATGATGCAAATACCTAATATACCATACTGTATAGTTGTAATACATTGTATGGATTACCTTATGTATTCATGTAATCAGTATAAGAATCCATATAAGCATAATTAGAGAGAGCAGAGAAACATTTAATTTTGTTCTCTCCTTGATCTCCCTCTATTTTCAACCTTGATTCTTATGTGCTTTAACTTAGGTGTTACAGGTGTGAAAGAGAAGAACTGGGCCCCACATCTTCCATGGTACAGTTGAAGTACCCAAAGGAAGGATGAAGCTATACAACACTAGTCCTTCTACCTATTTGCCACTCAAATTATATTAGAAAGCATATCCACATCACGATAAGCTGAATTGGGAGGCCAAGAATGGGAGGAAGAGTAGGAAGGAGGTGATGCCTGAGGGGAAGAGTGGGGATCATACGTAGAGGTGGTAGAGCTCCGGGGCTTCCTAACCAGCAAGGGCACGATATCTTCCAGCAGGCCTTGTGGGCACTGCGAATTGTCTTCTTTTTGCATCCTTTCTTCTCTGACTACCGGGCTATAAGGTAGAGAATCATCAAGGAGCCTTTGTCGAGGGCTCTTCTCACCAATAATCAAAAGCTGCTGCTGCTGCTGCGTGGTTGATGCTTCCGGCTCTGTGGGTCTCTCTTCTAAGTTCTCGAGACCCACCGCCTGTTGGACCTTGGGCTTCTTTGGCTCATGATCAAGGCTTGTAGCGGAGCTCCCTGCTTGTTGCCGGCGCATGAAGAAATGGGAGTAGGCATAGTGAAGGTGAAGGCCTTCATACGTGATGATCAGCATCTCTGGATCTTCTGTGGATCTCTCTACTTGCTTCTTAGCATTGCAGCGAGGGTTGGTGCACCTGTAGTAGCTCCTGTTTGCCAACAAGGGAAAAAAAAAATATTCTAAGAATGAACAAATACGGGAACACAAGGAAAAAATTAAAGCATGAGTGACCACCACTCGATCATGATGAATTGGCCGGGCTTTTCAAATCCCAAAGATAGTTGATACTACATGAAAACAACTTCGCAACCAATTTTCTCTCAATGGTCAGTCCTTCCTGAAAGTCGAGTGCTGGGACTGCGACATTGAACCACCAGTCTTTTGCGCAAACAGGCAATACGATCAGGTCGCTTCCATTGTTAATGGTGATTTCAATTCGCTCACACTTGCGTGCGTGTCCTCTGGTGACTTCTCGTCATGGAAGCATGCATATTTTCTCAGCTTTTAATGGCTTTTTGCATGGCTTGGAAGTTAAGGGTTGCTACTGTAGCATCCTTATTCCTTTCTGGTTTAGATGGGCATAAAAACGGTCACTTTCTAGCGGAGTGGCGTGGCATCCAAAACCAGGAGGTGGCGGACTGCAGCTAACTTATGGATTACACCCTCGAACCGGTCCAAAATAAGATCAGGGTAGCATTTAAGATAGAGAAGTAATGCTTTTATTAATGTTTCACCTACTTGCACGGCTTTATCCCTTCTGGAAATTTAGGGTGATCTTTCCGTCTCGGTGGGAATTTTGGATGCAGAAGCCAGTGAGGAAACTTTCCCTAATTCGAATCTTGACAAATGTCTGGGGCCCACTGCACCGAAATCTAGGGATATTAGGCATCAGAAAAGTCCAGTGTGGCTTGCGAAACCTATACAGGGGGCAGGATTTATTTCCATACGTTCCCATCATCTTCATGCCAAGAAGACGGAGAAAAAGTTAATAAGTCACACGAAGACAACCGATTCACTTCTTTCGAGCAAAACGGTGGCAAGCCACCTCACCGATGAAACAAACTTTAATTACTGACTAGTAGTGGGTCTGAGAGGACCAAAGAATGATCTCAGTTCGTGAAAAAATAATATGTGCCTGCTGAGTCACCTCTTTCGATGGTAAACATGGTGATAAAATTGCTATTGGCACAAGAAACGGACCTTGGGTTTGGGTTGTTCTTGATGGATTTCTGACCATATTTCCTCCACCTATAACCATCATCTATGAGACCATTCCCACAGCTCTTGATCCTTAACGTATGCTTGTTCTCCAGTTTACCTGATCCTTTCTCTGGGATTGAAAACCTGCAATAAAGAGAATCGGATCCACTAATTAATAAAAGAGAGAGAGAAAGAGGGAGCTAACGAAGCAAACTATCTTGAGAGTGAGGACAGAATTAAGCCTCTGCAGAAGAAGAGCCTAGCTAGCTAGTGAGCATACACATCCTGGGAACCACTGCGACTATGTTGAAAGCTTATGGGCAGCGCACTCTCGATGTCTCCAATCGTAGGCCCAGAGAAGACTGATGAGATGAGCTTGTTAATTACGGATTTTTGATAAGCATCTTCTTTAGATTCTGGGACCTCAGCCTCGGGTGGGACGAAGAGAGGGGCCTCGTCGTCAAGGAGCTCACGGATGAGCTCCTCCACTGACCCATCAAACCCATTGGCCTCCGATTCATCGACTTCCTCCATGTAAATTGATGAGAAATGGTTTGTTTTGGAGAGACAACGAAGCGAGAGGAGTGTAGAGCTGATATAATTAAGAAAGAAGCTTTGGACCTCTGGACAAAGTAAATCTCCATTGAAATGGCTTGGCTTTTAAAGTCTCCAGATGATGCGAAAAGTTGCCATTTCCAAAGACCACTATACCCTTGCGTGATTTCTTTTGACATTCTTGAATGAAAGTTGCTTCTTTATCTGGTTTTTAATGAGATGAAGTGGACCAAAGCTCGATGACCCTACCTTATCTGCCCAATAAAATGAAAGGTCAAACAGTAACACACGGATCGATCCTTTCCAATGCAGTAAGCCATCATATGATTTCTATGAAGTCTTAAAATTAGACGTTGGATCAAATCAAGATGGAGTGAACATGGTGAGTACTGGGTCGTAAGAAATGTGCGGCAAGAAAGCCGCGATATTTCTTTATCATCTACAAGGGTGGCAATCGTGTCGTATTGTGTCGTGTCCGGATCATATTATATTTTGGTCGGATAGAAAACATATCAACCCAAACACGATCTGTGAATTAAACGGGTTAGGTAATTTGGATATGAACACGATCTGACTCGAAACACGACTAACCCAACACGTAATAAAAGCTGTAACCCAAATTTTAATAATTTAAATAATATTTAAGACATTTGTAAATATGGAATAATAATTAATGGAATATAAACATGAAAGCTTACTGATTCCTAGCATTTAAATGTATAATAAAAGTTGTAACCCAAATTTTAATAATTTAAATAACATTTAAGACGTTTGTAATTGTAAATATGGGATAATAATTAATGGAATATAATTATTGATTCCTGATCGCACGTAATTTTTTTTCTCCCTTTTCTTTAATGATTAATTGACAAAAAATGGGGAAGACTCTGATTGCCAATAGAAGATTCTGATTGCCAATAGCCAACAGGGGAAGACTCTGATTGCCAATAGAAGACTCTGATTGCCAATTGCCAACAGAAGACTCTGATTGCCAATAGCCAACAGGGGAAGACTCTGATTGCCAACAGGGGATGAGCGATCAAAGTGCCTCCTGAATTGTAAAAGTAGTTAATATTTATACGCATTAAAGATGGCTGGATTTGA
Source organism: Calamus simplicifolius (assembly GCA_900491605.1). Taxonomy (NCBI): domain Eukaryota; kingdom Viridiplantae; phylum Streptophyta; class Magnoliopsida; order Arecales; family Arecaceae; genus Calamus; species Calamus simplicifolius. The sequence goes on from UESW01004488.1 coordinate 399,083, forward strand.
GGAAATGGACCATGAAAGAGATGACATTATGACATATGATTTTGTAAAGAAGAGATGAGGAGATGAGGAGATGGGAGAAGGGAGCTCATCTGACTAGAAGACCTGCAGTCCTCTTGTCTTCAACGGAGTTCGACCATCGTTGAAAGTCAACCATGGCTTCCCACCCTTGCCGAAAACTAGATATAGAGATCTAGATCCATCCGAACGGCGTAGCCGTCTCTTCTCCGGCGACTGTTTTTAGCAAGACTCAACCCACAACCCACATAGAATAAGGATACATACAGGGTAACCGGGGATGAAACAAAATTACCAATAGATTTCGTTGCTTGCCGGTGACGATTTCGTTGCTCGCCGGTGACAATCGAAAAGATCTGGCAACTCCAAAGCTCCGACGAAGGCGAGCGGCAAAAATGAATGGCCGAATGAAAGGCTAGAAGCTAGGGTTATGGTTGACTGTTGAAGGGACGAGCGAGCGTCGGGCGAGCGAAGGAAATACCAAAATAACTCAGAGTTAAAAGCGAGCGGGTTATGGTCCTTGTGGACTTGTGGACCTATGGGCCAGTGGACTGCGGCGGGTTTGGGTTATCTCGATTAAATACACAGGTCAAAACAGGTCAGACGGGTTCGTGTCAACCCGATTAAATACACAGGTCAATTTGGGTCAATTCGGGTTAAACGGTTGAACTCAAACACGAACCATTTAAATTTCGTGTTGGCGGGTCGTGTCATATACGGGTTTGTATCAAAAAATAGTCAACTCAAACCCATTTAATTCATGTCGTATTCGTATCGAGTTATCATATCGTGTTAAAAATTACCATTCCTAATCATCCATGAGATGCAACCCCATCCTATGAGGTACAAGCTTTATCATTTATACCATAGAGTACGGTGCATCTTTTGATGGCCACGCGTCTTACGTCAAACATGAGCAGTTATAACTACAAAGCTTATACCCCAAAGAATTTCAGTCTGTTCACAGAATTTATGCGCCTCTTTCTCACTGAAACACCATCAAGTGCTTCGAACAATTAAAGCCTCCGGTCCAACCTTATCCTTCCTCCTTGCTAATACTACTAATCAATTTCTTCCATATCCAAACTAGAATCTTGCTTTGCCCACCGTTTAAACACATAATTATAATAATACTTAAGCTCCGCTCCAAGTCCAATATATTCCCAGCTATCTCTTATTTTGATTGCGTTCGCAAGAAATAACATACATTTCATATATATCTCATGGCCAGTATATAAGATGGATATACTAATTCTAAGCATTTTGTTATGGTACTCTTTAAATTTTTAAATATTAAAATATCAATAATTCGATTACATTTTAAAAGATGTAAATATATGCTTGGCTGGTCGAAAAAAAAAAAATTAAACTTTATGATTTGTCTTGCCACTCTATGAAAAAAGAGGGAGATGAGCAAATAGCTGGTAGGGGAGATTTTGAGTAATTCATAGGTTCTATCAATGAAAGAGAGGAAGACGAGTAGACGGCCGAGAGGGGAGATCTTGAGGATTTTGTAAGATTCATCGATGAAAAGTGATGACGCCAAATCACTGGCCTCGAGCGTGCGGTCGTCTCCTCCAGTGAGCTCCTCGCGCCTGCAAGCAAGTCCCGGGAGCCGGAGAGGGCCCCAGCGGGACCCTCCGATGCTCAAGTCAGTGGTCTGGGCATCAGCCGTGAGCTTGAGGAAGCTCGAAAGAGAAAAAGAAAGAGAGAGGCCCCAAGAGGAGCTCCCTCTGTGTGAGAATTTTGGAGTGTTATGAGTGTGTTACCTCCCCTGGTCGAGGTCCCTCTTACCTTTTTATAGATGCTTGGAATCCGTGGGCTTGGGGCGTGATCACTTGTCAGAGCATTAATTGATTGGCAGTAAGGTGGAGCTTACCTCCATATGACGTGTCACGCCATGGGCCGTGTCCTGTCAGAGTTGGTGGCTGCAGGGCGTGGCCGATCGTTACGGTGCTTGCCATACATGTCCCCTACGTCACATCATTGGTTGTCCTGCGCAGACAGTGGTGATGGGTGATGAAGTTAGTCGTGTGGGCCCCAAGGTACAGTCATGGAGGGGGAAAAAGGATGATGTTGAGTTGAAGCGAACTGTCCCTCGTAGAGTGTTGAGTATGGAGTGCTTGTGTGGCCCTGCTCATGCCCTTGGATGAGCTTGCATGACACTGTTCATGTACAAGGCTCTGTTCACTTACTTGCATGGCACTGTTAACGGCAAGGGAGCTTGGCAGCCGTCGGGGTTCGGCCTTGGAGGTGTCGGCCCTGGGGGGTCGGCCCTGGAGGGGTCGGCCCTGGGGGGGGTCGGCCCTTGAGGGGTCGGCCCTGGGGGGTCGGCCCTGGAGGGGTCGGCCCTGGAGGGGTCGGCCCTAGGGGGGTCGGCCCTGGGGGGGGTCGGCCCTGGAGGGGTCGGCCCTGGGGGGTCGGCCCTGGAGGGGTCGGCCCTGGGAGGTCGGCCCTGGAGGGGTCGGCCCTGGAGGGGTCGGCCCTGGAGTTGAGAAGGAGAGCCAAGGCAAGATGCTCGCGACACTTCTTTCCGTTAAATGCTCTTCAAGCCATTATGACAATTTCTGCACCATTAAAGGCTCCAGCCCATTGACTCGACCGAGCATTAATGACGTAAGGTGGCCTTTGGGAAACACACGCACACGACGTGACCTCTTATTCTCTTTCTTCGTTATGACGAGAGCAATGCCATTGATGGGTGTTGGGAGCTGAGGCCAAAGGGGGGCTCCGTCAGTTTTCTTCCTTCACGATTCTCGAACGGCGTCGGATCAGCCATATCAGATGCCCCCTCGCCCCTGAGACGAAGCGGGCCTACCCCAGCAAGGCGAAAGGGGCGTTACCTCCCAAGTGGCTGATCCTCGCCTGATGTAGGGCTTCATGTGCTGACTGGTGTTGGGCTTCACACTTGGCTGTTGCAGGGCTTCATGTGCCGACGGGCGTCGGGCTTCATGCCTGGCTGTTGCAGGGTTTTAAGTGCCGACGGGTGTCGGGCTTTTGTTGCTGAGAGCCGATGGTACACCGCTCTGCCAGTGGTACACTGGGCTTCATGCCTGGCTAGCCTAGGGCTTTGGTGCCGACCGGGGTCGGTCTTTTGTTGCTGAGAGCCGGTGGTACACCGCTCTGCCAGTGGTACACTGGGCTTCATGCCTGGCTGGCCCAGGGCTTTGGTGCCGACCGGGGTCAGGCTTTTGTTGCTGAGAGCCGGTGGTACACCGCTCTGCCAGTGGTACACTGGGCTTCATGCCTGGCTGGCCCAGGGCTTTGGTGCCGACCGGGGTTGGGCTTTTGTTGCTGAGAGCCGATGGTACACCGCTCTGCCAGTGGTACACTGGGCTTCATGCCTGGCTGGCCCAGGGCTTTGGTGCCGACCGGGGTCGGGCTTTTGTTGCTGAGAGCCGGTGGTACACCGCTCTGCCAGTGGTACACTGGGCTTCATGCCTGGCTGGCCCAGGGCTTTGGTGCCGACCGGGGTCGGGCTTTCGAAACGCCAACCCGAGGTTGGTCTTGAAGGCTGATACAAGGTTGGTCTTCCCTGCATGACATTTTTAAGTGTCAATGAAAGAAATCTGTCTTAGGTGCATCGTACTTAGCTCTTGTAGCACCCCTGTTTTCCCTATATGGATTTGAGCATTTTCGTCCGCTGGTGGTCTGCCCCCCACGGAGCCTGGAGTCGGTTGATGACCAGCTCCTTTTCGAAGTGAAGCTAGGGACCCATCTTTGGAGTGCAGTGAAGAGAGAGATGAGGTCCAGAGCCGGGGACGCTGGAGCGGAGACACGGACAAGAGTCGGAGTCGAACTCAGGAGCTAAAGGTCGCCGAGGGAAGCCCGAGCAGCCAACGGCCGTTGAAGATGAGCGGCTGGGAGAGTCCGCTGAAGTCGGATGGTTAGGAGAGGATGTTGCTAGGAGTTATAGGATTCGGGCAGCCTCGACATTGATTCAAGGTAAGGAGCCCTCCAGCTTCCATGGTCCTTCTCTCTCCTATGAAGTTTCATTACGTGCATGGGTGCATGTAATGCATCTGGACGTGGCTGCTTTGGGAGCTTTCACTTGGACTTGGGATGCGGCAGAGAGGAAGAGAAGCTTGTCTGGCGCTCGAGGATGTGGTTCCAGGAGCATGAAAACGGGAGCCTCCAGGGCTGGATCTGAAGCCGAGGCGCTAGCGCCGGGTCTGGAGAAGAGCCAATGCCTCGGGGTAGTGTCGGGAACCGGAGCCATGGCCGAACCTTCCTCTGCATCGCTGTCCACAGGTGAGAAGGCTACTTGTGCGGCAAGTGGTGGCTCTCTGAGCTTTAAGTCGCTGATGGGCTTGATGATGTTGGACCTCTTGCTGGGGAGATTCCCAGCAGGATAAAGGATGGCTGGCCTGAGCAGTGACCAAAGGGCGAGTAGAAGCTTTTGCTCGCTGTTGCATGGTCATAAGATGTTGCTTCTAGAGCTTTTGGACAACCACCGTCAATGTTTGGATTTGTAGAATGAGTGGCAACATGTTCTGTTTGAATGATCTGAGATAGTGGTGATGATGGAACGAAAGGCTGGCCTCCTGCTGCTCAGCTCGTTGAAGGTGCCCCCCAGCTTAACTGGTGAAATCTTCACAATCCACCATCTTCAGAGTCCACCGTTTTGATAAAAAGGGATGAGGATCTGCAAACTAGCATCATTGATCCCCCCCTACCTGGCGCGCCAATCTGATGACGCTAAATCACCGGCCTCGAGCGTGCGGTCGTCTCCTCCAGTGAGCTCCTCGCGCATGCAAGCAAGTCCCGGGGGCCGGAGGGGGCCCCAGCGGGACCCTCCGATGCTCAAGTCAGTGGTCTGGGCATCAGCCATGAGCTTGAGGAAGCTCGAAAGAGAAAAAGAGAGAGAGAGGCCCCAAGAGGAGCTCCCTCTGTGTGAGCGTTTTGGAGTGTTATGAGTGTGTTACCTCCCCTGGTCGAGGTCCCTCTTACCTTTTTATAGATGCCTGGAATCCGTGGGCTTGGGGCGTGATCACTTGTCAGAGCATTAATTGATTGGCAGTAAGGTGGAGCTTACCTCCATATGATGTGTCACGCCACGGGCCGTGTCCTATCAGAGTTGGTGGCTGCAGGGTGTGGCCGATCGTTACGGTGCTTGCCAGACGTGTCCCCTACGTCACATCATTGGTTGTCCTGCGCAGACAGTGGTGATGGGTGATGAAGTTAGTCGTGTGGGCCCCAAGGTACAGTCGTGTGGGCCCCAACTGTCCCTCGTAGAGTGTTGAGTATGGAGTGCTTGCGTGGCCCTGCTCATGCCCTTGGATGAGCTTGCATGGCACTGTTCACGTACAAGGCTCCGTTCACTTACTTGCATGGCACTGTTAACGGCAAGGGAGCTTGGCAGCCGTCGGGGTTCGACCTTGGAGGTGTCGCCCCTAGAGGGGTCGGCCCTGGGGGGGTCGGCCCTGGAGGGATCGACCCTGGAGGGGTCGGCCCTGGGGGGTCGGCCCTGGTAGGTCGGCCCTGGAGGGGTCGGCCCTGGGAGGTCAGCCCTAGAGGGGTCGGCCCTGGGATGTCGGCCCTGGAGGGGTCGGCCCTGGAGAGGTCCCAGGGCCGGCCCTGGAGAGGTCGGCCCTGGAGGGGTCGGCCCTGGAGGGGTCGGCCCTGGGAGGTCGGCCCTGGAGGGGTCGGCCCTGGGAGGTCGGCCCTGGAGGGGTCGGCCCTGGAAGGTCGGCCCTGGAGGGGTCGGCCCTGGGGGGTCGGCCCTGGAGGGGTCGGCCCTGAAAGGTCGGCCCTGGAGGGGTCGGCCCTGGGGGGTCGGCCCAGAAGGGGTCGGCCCTGGGGTGGTCGGCCCTGGAGGGGTCGGCCCTGGGGTGGTCGGCCTTGGAGGGGTCGGCCCTGGGGGGTCGGCCCTGGAGGGGTCGGCCCTGGGAGGTCGGCCCTGGAGGGGTCGGCCCTGGGAGGTCGGTCCTGGGGGGGTCGGCCCTGGGGGGTCGGCCCTGGGAGGTCGGCCCTGGAGGGGTCGGCCCTGGGGGGTCGGCCCTGGAGGGGTCGGCCCTGGAGGGGTCGGCCCTGGGAGGTCGGCCCTGGGGGGGTCGGCCCTGGGGGGTCGGCCCTGGAGGGGTCATCCCTGGGGGTCGGCCCTGGAGGGGTCATCCCTGGGAGGTCGGCCCTGGAGGGGTCATCCCTGGGAGGTCGGCCCTGGAGGGGTCGGCCCTGGAAGGTCGGCCCTGGAGGGGTCGGCCCTGGGGGTCGGCCCTGGAGGGGTCGGCCCTGGGGGGGGGTCGGCCCTGGAGGGGTCGGCCCTGGAGGGGTCGGCCCTGGAGGGGTCGGCCCTGGGGGGTCAGCCCTGGAGGGGTCGGCCCTGGAGGGGTCGGCTCTGGGAGGTCAGCCCAGGAGGGGTCGGCCCTGGAGTTGAGAAGGAGAGCCAAGGCAAGATGCTCGCGACACTTCTTCCGTTAAATGATCTTCAAGCCATTATGACAATTTCTGCACCATTAAAGGCTCCAGCCCATTGACTCGACCGAGCATTAATGACGTAAGGTGGCCTTTGGGAAACCCAGGCACACGACGTGACCTCTTATTCTCTTTCTTCATTATGACGAGAGCAATGTCATGGATGGGTGTTGGGAGCTGAGGCCAAAGGGGGGCTCCGTCAGTTTTCTTCCTTCACGATTCTCGAACGGCGTCGGATCAGCCATATCAAAAAGAGAGGGAGATGAGCAAATAGGAAGAATGGAAGCTAACTGGTAAAATAAAGTGGATGAAGTGAGAAAGTAAGTGATTATAGGAATGAGAGCAATTGATAAGAAGGTGATCCCTTCAACGTGAAGATGGATTTAAGATCTGAAAGTTTATCGCTCGTCGCTATTTCCAAACGGCATCCTAGCAGAGACAATATAGTAGATGCATGGAGAGAAGTGTTTTACTTTCGGTGATCGATGATCAATTTAACCGATCAAAAATATTAAATAACTAAAATATTCTTTACTACTTTAAAGATCAGTACAATAGTATAATCTTTATTCTAATATACATTATTGATGCTTTCTCTAATACTTTAAATTTTTGAGTCAAATTGATTACTAGTTTTGTTAGAAATTATGGGTTTGAATACCTTTAATATCATTATTTATTAATTATTGATGTGGCTGACGTTGCCACAAGGGCAATTATGGCAAAATCAAAAGCTTAAGGCAGCCCCGCCCCGGTACCTCCCAGTCGGCCGAGCCGGCCCCAACTTCTCCAAGTCGGCCCCGCTCGGCCCCGGCATCTCCAAGCCGGTCGAGCCTGCCCCGACTTCCCCAAGTCGGCCGCGCTCGGCCCTGGCACCTCCCAGTCGGCCGAGCCGGCCCCGACTTCTCCAAGTCGGCCATGCTCGGCCCTAGCATCACAAAGCCGGCCGAGCTAGCCCCGACTTCCCCAAGTCGGCCTCGATCAGCCCCGGCACCTCCCAGTCGGCCGAGCCGGCCCCGACTTCCCCACGTCGGCCCCACTTGGCCCCGGCACCTCCCAGTTGGCCGAGCCGACCCCGACTTCTCCAAGTCGGCCCCGGCATCTCCAAGCCGGCCGAGCTGGCCCCAACTTCCCCAAGTCGGCCCCGCTCGGCCTGACACCTCCCAGTCGGCCGAGCCGGCCCTGACTTCCCCAAGTCGGCCCCGCTCGGCCCTGGCACCTCCTAGTCGGCCGAGCCGGCCCCGACTTCCCCAAGTCGGCCCCGCTCAGCCCCGGCACCTCCCAGTCGGCCGAGCCAGCCCCGACTTCTCCAAGTCGGCCCCGCTCGGCCCCGGCATCTCCAAGTCGGCCGAGTCAACTCCGACTTCTCCAAGTCGGCCCCGGCACCTCCCAGTCGGTCGAGCTGGCCCTGACTTCTCCAAGTCGGCCCCGCTCGGCTCCGGCATCTCCAAGTCGGCCGAGTCGGCCCCGACTTCCCCAAGTCGGCCCCGCTTGGCCCCGGCACGTTCCAGTTGGCCGAGCCGGCCCCGACCTCTCCAAGTCGGCCTCGCTCGGCCCCAGCGTCTCCAAGCCGACCGAGCCAGCCCCGACTTCCCCAAGTCGGCCCCGCTCGGCCCCGGCACCTCTCAGTCGGCTGAGCCAGCCCCGACTTCTCCAAGTCGGCCCCGGCACCTTCCAGTCGGCCGAGCCGGCCCCGACTTCCCCAAGTCGGCCCTACTCGGCCCTGGCATCTCAAAGCCGGCCGAGCCGACCCCGACTTCCCCAAATCGGCTCCGCTCGTCCCCAGCATTTTCCAGTCAGCCGAGTCGACCCCGACCATCCCTGGTAGGCCCCACCCCGGCATCTCCAGATCGGTCGAGTCGGCCCTGCTCGGCCTCGGCGCCATCAGGAGAGTCAAGGGAGTCCCGGCCAGTCCCAACTTTCCCAAGTTGGCCCCAGGACGGTACTAGCTATTCAAGCCGCCATCCTTCTGACCTACGCCGTCTGACACAACCAGGTCCAACCAACCACTGGCTGCTCCATTAATGGGACCAGACCTAACTACCCGCCAGCTCCACTGACTGATAGAATGTGGCTCACCAACCGCTGTTTTTCCATCTCTTCGATGGGATAGGACCCACCAACCGGCCCAGACTCACGCAACCCCCACGAACCCCGCGAACATTCCCTTCTCACGGAACTCCACATGGTTGTGCAGGTATCAACCCCCTATAAAAGGGTAAGTCCACTCAGAAACAAGGTATGCAAACTGATACGCTCGCTATCCTGATACTCAGAGAGGGATTCCTCCTTTCTGAGGACTCATTTTTTTTCCAAGAAGAGCTTGTTTGAGCTCTCCCTCAGCTGTGACCCCGGTTGTTGACTTGAGCATCGGAGGGTCCCCAGCGAAGCTCTCCTCCGGTCTTGGGACTTTTTTGCAGGCCATCCGACCAGGCGTGGATTCGTGGATTAAGCAGCTCTCTTCTCCCGATGTTCAAGACCGGTGATCGGGCGTCATCAGATTGGTGCGCCAGGAAGGAGGAGACTGCAAAAGCAAAGAAGGCACGAACCCTACAGTATACTTCTCTTTTCTCCCCTCTCCCAATAATGGTGATGACACGAGCTCAGAATGCCTCGGTTAGTCACCCTAGGGGGCATCTTCTCCCAGCTAGGCAGTAGGAGACCAACCTCCCTGCCGCTGATCCTTCCGTTACTTCACCACAACCAGAGGCGGCTGCCCCGGCTGCAGAACAGCAGGCAACTCTCACTCAGCAAGTCCAGACCCTCACTGCCATGGTCCACGGACTTCAGCAGCAACAGTCCGTGGTCACCCAGCATCAGACCGCTCCTCTTGCTAGTCAACAGTCTGCAAGGGGAGGCTCTCCTCAGCGAGAGGCCGGTCGTCGCTGGGCTCCTCCAAGGAAGCCTCGCCATGATCCCCCCAAGCGGCCACGATCTTCAGATTGTGGCCCGAGCAAGTTTCCTCCTGAGCCGCACCGCCAGGAGGAACCAAAGCGAAAATCCCACCTTCCGCGTCCTTCTCCTTCTTCTTCATCTTCCTCTTCTTCATCCTTCGAGCCACCTCGGAGTGCCCCAACGATCAGCCGCCAGGCGGAGGAGCGCCTAGACGAGTACAACTGACGACTAGACGAGCTCGCTAGGAAGATCAACAACCAGCCGGAAGAGGAATATGGCACCCATCCTCCTTATACTAGCCGGATACTGGAAGAGTCCGTCCCCTCTAGATTCTGATTCCCCTAGATAGATCCGTACGATGGTACGACGGATCCTCTCGACCACCTCGAGAGTTACAAGGCCATGATGCAAGTTTAGGGTGCCTCAGACGCCCTTCTCTGCAAGGCTTTCCCTGCTACTCTGCGGAAGGCTGCTCACGCTTGGCACTCGCGCCTGTCCCCCCACAGCATCGACTCTTTTCGAGAGCTAGAAAGGGCCTTTCTGGCCCATTTTGATGCCTACCAACGAATCCCGAGGGTCGCAAACAGCCTCTTCTCCGTGCGTCAGAAGGAGGGGGAGTCACTGCAGGACTTTGTGTCCCAGTTCAAGACCGCTGCCCTTGAGGTATATCATCTCGATAATACGGTGGCGGCACTAGCGCTAAAGCGGGGGCTCCTCCCATCCCGCTTCACCTTTTCTTTGGATAAGAAGCCCCCGAGCTCTTACTCCGACCTCCTCCTCCGGGCTCAGAAGTACATCCGTGCGGATGAGGCCGACCTCACCTGCCGGGAATCCTCAAGGAGCTCCAGCCGCAAGCCTGCTCACCCTGAGCTAAGTGGACCCCCTCGCCACCGGCGGCCTGATCCGCCTCGCCAATCCGACAATAGGCATCAAAGCCCTGTCCTTGATGAGAGCAAGCTCACGCCTCTTCTCGCCCCTCGGTCTCACATCCTTATGGAGATTGAGGGTGAGCCTTATCTGCAGCGCCCTCTTCCTATGAAGAAAGGTCCTCCCCGCAACAAGAGTCGTTATTGCCAATTCCATCGAGATTACGGAACGACACCGACAGCTGCTTCAGTCTGAAGCGTGCCATTGAGGAGCTCATCCAGCGGGGCTACCTCGGCAAGTATGTCCAGAAGGCGCCGCAACCGCTGCCGGCGCTCATGGGGCCTCTGCCCGTTTAGGCTGTTGTCGACAACACCCCCACAGAGCAGACGGTCGGGATGGTGTCTTGGGGGGTGGCTTCCCCATCTAAGCGGCTGAGGGAGGAGGAGGCGCCGGATAATGTAGTTCTCAGCGGGGGATCGAGGTAAACCCAGAGAAGATTAGCGCCATCCTCGATATGAGACCACCATCCAGCAAGAAGAAAGTACAATGACTAACGGGGAGGGTGGCAGCTTTAAGTCATTTCCTCTCTAAATCGGCCGAGAGGTGCTTGCCCTTCTTCAAGGCCCTGCGGAAAGTAAACAACTTCGACTGGACGGACGACTGCCAGAGAGCCCTTGATGGGTTGAAGGTGTTTCTGTCTTCTCCGCTGCTCCTGTCTAAGCCGAGAGACGGAGAAAGTCTTTTCCTCTACCTCGCCACTTCTCCAGAGGCCGTTAGCTCAGTCTTGGTGCATCTCGATGCTGATGGAACCCAGAGGCCCGTTTATTATGTGAGCAAGGTTTTCCATGATGCGGAGATCAGGTACTCCAAGACAGAAAAAATCATCTTCGCCCTGATCGTCTTCGCTTGACGTCTCCGCCCATATTTTTCAGCTCATCCCATTGTGGTGCTGACGGACCAGCCCCTCCGAGCCATCCTGGCTCATCCAGACACCTCAGGCCGACTCGCCAAGTGGATCATCAAGCTATGAGAGTTTGACCTCTCCTTCCAAACACGGCTGGCCTTGAAGTCCCAAGTCCTGGCCGATTTCCTAGTTGAATGCACTTGGGCGGATGAGGAGACCATGGAGGTTTCCGTGGAGCAGCACGAGCCTGAGCTGAGCAATGATGGAGAAACCTGGATCCTCCATGTAGGCGGCGTGTCAAACTCTCAGGGGAGCGGTGCCGGCCTCATTCTCACCAGACCGAGTGGAGAGAGAGCAAAATGTGCCCTGCGGTTTCTATTCAAAGCCACTAATAACCAAGCCAAGTACGAGGCCCTGCTGGCAGGATTAAGGCTAGTCCAAGAGTTTGGAATAAGGCGTCTCAGAGCTTTCACTGACTTGCAACTCATCTCCGGATAAATCAACGGAGAGTACGAGGCGTGTGACCCTGATATGACTCAATACCTAGGCAAGGTTCGGCTCTTGGTCTTCCCGTTAGCTTATTTCAGCATTAGTTACATTCCTCAGAGTGAGAACGCCAAGGCCGACATCCTTTCCCGCCTGGCTACCTCCGCCGACGGCATTGCAAGAGATGCCTACATTGAATACCTAGAAAGGCCCAGCATAGAAGATGGCGAGGAAGTCCTCCCGCTCACCCAAGAGCCTACATGGATGGATGCCTACGTCCGCTACCTCACTGACGGCACCCTCCCTGATAATCGCAATGAAGCCAGGCTGCTCAAATGGAGGGCTTCCAAATTCGTCCTCCTAGACGGATGTCTATACAGGAGGTCGTTCTCGTACCCCCTGCTCAAATGTGTAGGGCCGCCGACGCCGACTACATTCTTAGAGAAATCCATGAAGGTATTTGCGGAAATCACTTTGGGGGCAGGTCCCTGGCCTAGAAGGCCCTCCGTCAGGGATATTTCTGGCTCACCATGAGAGAGGACGCTGCCAAACTGGCCTAGAAGTGCCACGTACACATCTAGCATCAGCCGTCTACCCCGCTAAGCCCGCTTTCGGCTCCTTGGCCCTTTGCTCAGGGGGGAATGGACATCCTCGGGCCATTCCCCCCAGCTTCGGGACAGCAAAGATTCTTGCTAGTGGCCATTGACTACATCACCAAGTGGGTTGAGGTCGAGGCGCTGGCTAAGATCACCGAGAGTAAAGTCAAAGCTTCTTCTGGAAGTCGATCATATGCCGCTTTGGCCTACCTCACACTCTCATCATGGACAACGGCAGCCAGTTCAACAATGATGCATTCAAGGCTTTCTGCTACGAGCTGGGTATTCACCATCGATTCACCTCTGTCGGCCATCCCCAGACCAACGGAGAGGCCGAGGTCATAAACCGCACCATTCTCAGAGGGCTCAGGACTTGGCTAGACGGATCCAAGGGTCGATGGGTGGAGGAGCTCCCCAGTGTGACATGGGCTTACCATACGACCCCTAGGGCCCCAACAGGCGAGACTCCCTTCAGTCTCATCTTCAGATCCGAAGCTGTCATCCATATTGAGATCGGATTGTCCAGTCCGCGCGTGGAGTCCATCAACGAAGAAAACAATTCCATATTGATACGGGCTAATATGGACTTCATGACGAAGCACACGACCGGGCGAGGCTACAAATGGCGACCTTCCGCCAGCGGGCCGCCAGGTACTACAATGCCCGGGTCCGTCCCAAGGTCTTTCGCCATGGAGATCTGGTTTTGAGAAAGGCTGAGATATCCAAGCCTACGAAGAGGGGCAAATTGTCCCCCAACTGGAAGGGTTCTTATCGTATCGCCGAGACGCTCCACCGGGGGGCATACCGACTAGAAGAGCTCAACGGACAACCCATTCCGCATACCTGGAATGTGGATAACCTCCGCCAATATTATCAATGATGTATCCCCCAAAGTATGAGCAATAAAGAGGGCCCCTTCCAACGCCACAGCCTATTCTCCCTTGTGTCCAAGGACCAGATCTCGGAAAAGGAGCTCGCCAGCATAGCAACCTACGGGACACCACTCGGCCCTGGCATGGAGATGCCTCCGAGTCGGTTAAGACCCTAAAGGCTCTGTACCTGGTCGAATCGCCCCTCGGGTGGCACACAAACTACTGAGGTGGTTCTAAAGGAGTTCGCCGGTATCGTGGCCTATGGGACACCACTTGGCCCTGACACGAAGGTGGCCCCGAGTCGGTTAAGACCCTAAAGGCTTTATACCCAGTCGAGTCGCCCCTCGGGCAGCACACAAACCCCAGAGGTGGTTCTAAAAGAGCTCGCCGGCATCGTGGCCTACGGGACACCACTCGGCCCTGGCATGAAGGTGTCCCCGACTCGGTTAAGATCCTAAAGGCTCCATACCCGGTCGAGTCACCCCTCGGGCGGCACACAAACCCTTGAGGTGGTTCTAAAGGAGCTCGCCGGCATCGCGGCCTACGGGACACCACTTGGCTCTGGCACGGAGGTGCCCCCGAGTCGGTTAAGACCCTAAAGGCTCCGTACCCGATCGAGTCGCCCCTCGGGTGGCACGCAAACCCCCGAGGTAGTTCTAAAGGAGCTCGCTGGCATCGCAACCTACGGAACACCACTCGGCCCCGGCACGGAGGTGCCCCGAGTCGGTTAAGACCCTAAAGGCTCCGTACCCGATCGAGTCATCCCTCGGGTAGCACACAAACCCCCGAGGTGGTTCTAAAGGAGCTCGTCGGTATCGTGGCCTACAGGACAGCACTCGGCCCCGACACGGCGGTGCCCCCGAGTCGGTTAAGACCCTAAAGGCTCTATACCCGATCGAGTCACCCCTCGGACGGCACACAAACATCTGAGGTGGTTCTAAAGGAGCTCGCTGGCATTGCGGCCTACGGGACACTACTCGGCCGTGGCACAAAGGTGCTCCCAAGTCAGTTAAGACCCTAAAGGCTCCATACCCGGTCGAGTCGCCCCTCGGGCGGCACACAAACCCCCGAGGTGGTTCTAAAGGAGCTCGCCGGCATCGCGGCCTATGGGACACCACTCGGCCGAGATGGTCCTAAAGGGCCCCGCTTGGTCTTCACGGTCTCCAAGTCGGCCCAGACCTTTCCCGGTCAAGCTCCAGTCGGCCCCCGGTGCCCTCAAGTTGCTCTCGGCGCTAATTTGCCCTCGGATCGTTCCAAGCCCTTAGAAGATTCGGGCACAGATGAATCTCCCTTCAAACGGCCTGCGACAACTCAAGACATCTTCAGTAATTTCCTACGCTGCTGACATATCCCTCAAAGATGCATCCAAATGTTGGCAAATCTAGGGCTGCGATCCGGCCACGACGTCGTCAATGTGCGCAATGCTTAGAAACAGAAAATATCTCAGAAGGAAAGGTCCTCCTCATTAACAGGTAGGGGGCCCGCCTTGTCGTTAGTTACATGATAAAACGTTCGACCCAGAGGAAAGAAGAAACAAGCGAGACAAAGTGCAAAAGCATCTTCACAAAACGCTTTTCTTCATTAATAATGAAATTGAAGTACAAAATTTGGCCCAAGGCCGGTTACAAAAAGAAAAGGAAAAAAGAAGAAACAGCAACTCTTTAGGGCTCGCTTGGGCCTGGCTCTCTCTCGTCGTCCTCTTCCTCAATCGGCTCCTCATTAGATTCCCCGGGGCAGATCCCCTCGAGCTCGGCGATGTCGATTTTAAGAGCCGCGGATACCTTAGTTTTGCACATGTCGAAGCCCTTAACATAGGCATCGAGGCTGGCCTCGAGGACTTCCTTTCCGAATTCCGGCGAGGACTTATAGTTGGTTATGGCCTGTCCCACCCCAGCCTCAGCCTGCTGAGCCCTGGCACGGCCTCCTGGTCTTGCGCTCAGCCCGCTGTGCCCTAGCCTCAGCTTCCTTGGCTCGAGCCTCAGCCTCCCAGGCTCAGCTCTCGGCCTCCTCAGCATGGGTACTGGCCTCGTCAGCACAGGCCACCGCCCCGGCCTTCTCTTGGCTCGCCTCGGCCGCCGCCCTTTCTGCGGTGACGGCTCTCTGCGTGGCGGCATGTGCCTCTTCCCGTGCCGCCTCGACCTCCTTCTCGGCGTTCTGGAGTTGGCGAACCAGCCCCTCATTCCGCTCTGTGGCAGCCTTTAGTCTGTCCGAGACCAGCTCCAATTTGGCCTCGGCCGCGGATGCCCGGCCACTTTCAGCTTCGGCCCAACTTTCCACCTCCCTTATTCGGCCGCCTAGGTTCTCCTTCCGGGCCTTGGCCTCCTGATGAAGCCGATCAAGGCTCTGGGACTGCGTTGTGCTCTCCTTCTTATATTTCTCGGCCCGTGCTATGGCCTTCATAAGCGCGTCCGAGGAATGAGACAGCGCTTCACGAAGGCCAATCGTGCCATTGGCCATCTGCAGTAGGAGTATGTGTTAATCGCAAGAAAAATTAAGGCATCACAAAATGTATTCAGAAATGAAGAAAACACAGAAAGTTACCTGGATGATGGAGACCATCACCATGTCCAAAATTGCGGAGTGGCTTTGCCCCCGTATTTCCTCAGCGGACTCGGCAGTCCGAACTCTTGATAGAAGACGAGTAGCTTGCTCGACGTCCTCCATTGAATTGAACCTGGGTGTCGGCCGCACCGGCCCCTCCTGCGGACCTTCAACGCGAGAGCGAGTCGGGCGGCGCGCTGATAGTTGGGATGAGCTCTCCGGCCCATCTCTCTGCTTCCTGGTCGCCTCCGTCCCAGCCTTGGGCCCCCTGGCAACTGGCTCCCCCTCTCCGACAGTTGGGAGAGCACTCTCCATCTCCGGCTCTGCGGCAGCCGGAGGGCTGACAGTAACTGTAACCTGCCCAGCCTCGGGCACATCAGCGGCGGCAGGGGCTTCCTCTTCAAGATCCACGATAACCACGACTGCTTCAGTGGTGACCGAAATCTCTCCCTCCTCTACCTCGGTCCTGGCCGGCCTCGGGACCACTTCTCCAGCCAGCATTTCCATGGCCGGCTCCTCCGTAGACGTTGGAGCTTCAGGGGCTTCGGTAGCCCGAACCGGCTCGGACTGCTCTCTTCTTCGAGCCCTCTTCGCTAGTCTTGCCGATTCACCAGCCGTTGGCCTCTTTTGCTTTAGGGCATCTTCGAACATGCCGGCGGGAAACTTCACCGCTGCACCCAAAAACAATGAATGTTAGCAACAACATACAGTAATCTTTCGATCGAGACAGAAGGAATCGGACGTCGTGCTCACCAACCGCCGAGGCCAACTCGGTCTCTATCAGGTTCTCCTCGGACAGGAGTTCCTTGTAGCTAGGGATCTAGCAGTTGGACAATTGGGTGAAAAGCTCCCTATCCCTTTCCCCCATGGTGGAGTTATCGTTGGAGCTGGTGTCCGGCTCCCTCCAGTCGGCCCTCACCCCCTCGACGTGGGCAAAGAGGAATCGAGGCTTCCACCCCCTAATTTTGGATGGGAGACCTAGGGGGAAGGCCCTACCTGGCCTGGCGGTGAATGCCCACCATGCCCCCTCACCTTGGCGGCATAGCTTATAGAAAGCCCGAAACAGTGATAACCCTGGCCGGGCCTCCTAGAGGTAGCAAAGAATGACAAAAGCACAGATGATCCGAATCGAATTCGGAGTCAACTGTGCCAGCGCTAATCTATACCTATCTAACAGGTTCAGGAAGAAAGGGTGAAAAGGGAGGCGCAGTCCACACCTGAAGAACTCCTCGTATAGAGCGACCCGACAAGGGTGGGCGGAGGTCACTCTATCTTCGGGCCCCGGCGTGGATAGGCGGATGAAGCTGGGGACCATGTACTTAGCCCTAATGGCCTCTACGTCTTCGGGGGTCACAATTGAGGCCACTCCTGATGGGCCTACTGGATCAAGACTCATCGCCGGAGGTTGTCTCGGATGGCGGGAGGACACAGGAACTGCCTAGATAGGGGAGGCTGATGTAGACGGAGGTCCGGTTGCCGTCGGTCGATCGCGGATGATGATTCCGCCCACCGGTCGAGGTTCCTAATGGGCTAAAGAGGTTTGGTCTTCACTATCGGAATGGGAAGACTCTACCATGGGCCTCTTACCCTTCCTAATGGCACGACGGTCCATGGGTGAAAATGAAGGATGAAACTAACCTGAAAATCAAAGGGAATTCGAAGACAGAAGGGCTCAAGTTGCAGAAGAGCTCAGGAGAGGGAAAGCTGGAAGAAAGCAATGGCAATGTAAAAGCTTTCCCCAAGCCCTTGGGGCGCTTTTATACCCCCATTTCCTAACGACGGTAATCAAGGCCCCGCCATGTGGCGCTCTTCTATTACGCCACGAGCTATCCGCCAAAAATCTCGCCAGCACCCGAGATGTGCCGCCTCGATTCACTCCGGGGAGCGTGATCCCCGACCAATAGCAGGGCATAGAAAACGAGGAAACAATAATAACCTCCACCTTTTTCCATTACCCGATGGGCACTTTCCTCAGGGCATCCGGCGTCGACGTCAGCCCCCACCTACTGCATGATTGTGGAAGATCTGCGAAGCGACACTACCTCGGGACGACGCGCCATCTCACCAAGCTATTAAAAGCGCACTAGAGAGTAATCATTTTTTGAATTTTCTCACCCCTCTCGCCCAAAGAGCAGCAGGCGCGTGGCCCTTCGCGCTCAGGGGTAGGGGGCATCTGATGTGGCTGACGTAGCCACTAGGGCAATTATGGCAAAATCAAAAGCTTAAGGCAGCCTCGCCCCGGCACCTCCCAATCGGCCGAGCCGGCCCCGACTTCTCCAAGTCAGCTCCGCTCGGCCTTGGCATCTCCAAGCTAGCCAAGCCGACCCCGACTTCCCCAAGTCAGCCCCGCTCGGCCCTGGCACCTCCCAGTCGGCCAAGCCGGCCCCGACTTCTCCAAGTCGGTCCCGCTCGACCCCGGCATCTCCAAGCCGGCCGAGCCGGCCCCGACTTCCCCAAGTTGGCCCCGGTACCTCCCAGTTGGCCGAGTCGGCCCCGACTTCTTCAAGTCGGCCCCGCTCGGCCCCGGCATCTCTAAGCCGGCCGAGCCGACCCAACTTCCCCAATTCGGCCCCGCTCGGCCCCGGCACCTCCCAATCAGCCGAGCTGGCCCCGACTTCCCCAAGTCGCCCCGCTTGGCCCCGACACCTCCTAGTTGGCCGAGCCGGCCCGACTTCTCCAAGTCGGCCCCGGCACCTCCCAGTTGGTCGAGCCGGCCCCGACTTCTCCAAGTCGGCCCCGCTCGGCCCCGGCATCTCCAAGCCGGCCGAGCTGGCCCCGACTTCCCTAAGTCGGCCCCGCTCAGCCCTGGCACCTCCCAGTCGGCCGAGCCGGCCTCGACTTTCCCAAGTTGGCCCCGCTCGGCTCCGGCACCTCCCAGTCGGCCAAGCCGGCCCCGACTTTCCCAAGTCGGCCCCGCTCGGCCCCGGCACCTCCCAGTTGGCCGAGCTAGCCCCGACTTCTCTAGGTCGGCCCCGCTCAGCTCTGGCATCTCCAAGTCGGCTGAGTCGGCCCCAACTTCTCCAAGTCGGCCCCACTCGGCCCCAGCACCTCCCAGTTGGCCGAGCCGGCCCCGACTTATCCAAGTCGGCCCTGCTCGGCCCCGGCATCTCCAAGTCGGCCGAGTCGGCCCCAACTTCCCCAAGTCGGCCCCGCTTGGCCCCAGCACCTCCCTGTTGGCCGAGCTGGCCCCGACTTCTCCAAGTTGGTCCCGCTCAACCCTAGCATCTTTATGTCGGCCGAGCCGGCCCCGATTTCCCCAAGTTGGCCTCGCTCGGCCCTAGCACCTCCCAGTCGGCCGAGTCGGCTCTGACTTCTCCAAGTCGGCCCCGCTCGGCCTCGGCACCTCCCAGTCGGCCGAGCCGGCCCCGACTTCTCCAAGTCGGCCCTGCTCTGCCCCGGCACCTCCCAATCGGCCGAGCTGGCCCTGACTTCCCCAAGTCGGCCCTGCTCGGCCTTGGCATCTCCAAGCCGGCCGAGCTGGCCCCGACTTCCCCAAGTCGGCCCCGCTCGACCCCAGCATCTCCCAGTCAGCCGAGTCGACCCCGACCATCCCTGATCGGCCCTGCCCCGGTATCTCTAGATTGGCCGAGTCGGCCCTGCTCGGCCTCGGCGCCCTCAGGAGAGTCAAGGCAATCTCGGTCAGTCCCAACTTTCCCAAGTTGGCCCCAGGACGGTCCTGGCTGTTCAAGCTGCCATCCTTCTGACCCGCGTCGTCTGACACAACCAGGTCCAACCACCCACTGGCCACTCTATTGATGGGACCAGACCTAACTACCCATTAGCTCCACTGACTGATGGGACATGGCTCACCAACTGCCATTTTTTCTCCTCTCTGATGGGATAGGACCCACAAACTGACCCAAACTCACGCAACCCCCACGAACCCCACGAACATTCCCTTCTCACGGAACTCCACGTGGTTGTGCAGGTGTCAACCCCCTATAAATGGGTAAGTCCACTCAGAAATAAGGTACACAAACTGATACGCTCGCTATCCTGATACTCAAAGAGGGATTCCCCCTTTCTGAGGACTCATTTTTTCTCCAAGAAGAGCTCATATGAGCTCTCCCTCAGCTGTGACCCCGGTTGTTGACTTGAGCGTTGGAGGGTCCCCACCGGAGCACCCCTCCGGTCTTGGGACTTTTTTGCAGGCCATCCGACCAGGCGTGGATTCGTGGATTAAGCAGCTCTCTTCTTCCGACGTTCAAGACCGGTGATCGGGCGTCATCAATTATTTTGATTATTATAACTTATTTTTGTCATCATTATCTCTTAATGTACATGATTCAAGTCCTCACATAAGGTGGAGTATCAAGTCCACCTTTTCTTTATTAACTTAAGCTTTTTTGTTAAATTGATATTATTGATCATTTTTCAATTAACTTAAGCTTTTAAGTTGAATTGATAATCAAGATAAAAATCTACATTTGTTCAAAATCAAAGAAAATAGCAATTATAAATCTAAATATTTGAAGCTGATTGTAAACTATAATTTGAAATGTTATTCCGTATAAATTTGTAAATTCTTATTAATAAATTTAGCTTCAAAAATCTCCTTTTGTGTGTGCCCGCTAGAGAGAGAGAGAGAGATCTAGAAGAAGGTGGAGATGTTGTATACAAGATCAAATTACATGTCTCCTACTATCATGTTTTTTTAATATTTTTTTAGAAAATGGAGCTCAAATTCAAATCCTTCAACTCTCCTATTGATACCATGGGGTTTTTCCCTATTGGTTTATTCATGAGTCCAATTTTTCAAAATGGACTCTTTTGTCATCCTATATTCCCACCCCTTTGTAATGAGAGAAATGACAAGTATATCAAAGTTGCATATTTGATGACATAAAGTGGCATATATATATATATATATATATATATATATATATATATATATATATATATATATATATATATATAGTAATCTTTTAAGCATAATTTATTAAGTATATATATATATCACTACAATAAAATTTATGGATGTCAACTCTTTTTTTATGCTAAGTTAAAGTATCAGGAATTCTCGTAACCTGCCGATGCTTTGTAAAAGTGTTGTTAGTTAATGAGCTTAACGATGCTTATTAGCATCGGAATGTTACCGACAAGTAGGAAACATCCAAGCTTTGAAGCATCTTGCATTCAATCGCCACTAGCTTGATCCCCAAATTGGTCAATTGGATGCATCCATTCAAGTAGAGCAAACTTAGGTTAGGACAACCCAAGGCGATCCTCGCAATCCCAATATTTGTGATCCTCCTGCACCTCGCCAGCCATAGTTGTTCGATATTCCTTGCCTGAACGACCGCCACGGCGGCCATGTCATTCAAATTGAACACGAACGATAGATCAATCTCAACCAAAGAAGTGCAATTTGCTACCAATCTATCAAGTCCAAACTGAAGAAGGCCTTGGACTTTGATAGGTCGATCGATCGAAGAGATGATCGGAGGGCGTCGGCAACGGTGCCGAGGGTGCCATCGGTGACCGAGGGAGAAAGGGTGAAGTCGAGGCGGGCGTGGAGGGGTAGCAAGAGAGGGCCCAGCGGAGGAAGCCGAGGCGGAGCGGGGCAAGGGTCCAGCGTTGGCAGGACTCGGCCACGTAGAAGAATTTGCAGACGAGCAAGAAGGATTTCTTGTCGACGGGGTTGGAGCCAAGGCAGTCCAGGATCAAGAACAGGATCTCCTCGGGGAGGGAGTTGAAGGGGTTGCGCTACTCTGCCACCGGTCTTCCCCCTTGCATCCTTTGATGGGTCTTGGATTGAGGAGAGAGCAAGGGTTGGGTTTCTTGGAGACGAGATCAAGCGTCAGGGTTTGGAGAGCTTCAGGGCTCCAACTGCACCTTTCGATTGCTTTCATTTTGGTATCAAGGAGAAGAAAAAAGAAAAGAGTAAAGAAGGGAATAAATAGTGTTGGGGGGTAAAATCATCATTGTATCAATATCCGTGTGAGGAGGCTAAGACCAACCCCATCCCTTCGCCCGCCATGATGTCCCTGAGCTTCCACAGCTTGTCTTCCCCGAGCTCCCCTAGCTCGGCTTCCCCGAGCCTCCCTAGCTCGGCTCCCCCGAGCTCCCCTAGCTCGGCTCCCCCGAGCTTCCCGTAGCTCATCTTCCCCGAGCTTCCACAGCTCTTCTTCCCCGAGCTTCCCTAGCTCGGCTCCCCCAAGCTTCCACAGCTCGTCTTCCCCGAGCTTCCACGGCTTGTCTTCCCCGAGCTTCCCTAGCTCGGCTTCCCCGAGCTTCCATAGCTCGTCTCCCCCGAGCTTCCCATAGCTTGGCCTCCCCGAGCTTCCCATAGCTCGGCTTTCTCCGGGCTCCCATGGCTCGGCTTTCTCCGTGCTTCCATACTCGGCTCCCACCAAGCTCCCAGTAGCTCATTTTTCCCGAGCGATCCATGATCCGATACTCACCCCCGCGGAACCTGATGCAGGAGAGCCTAGACCTATCGTAACAGCATCTCAGGCAAAGAATGATGTTGAAGAGTGGTCTAGAACCTAATACGGCTACCTAGGACCTACGCACCTACCAGATCCCAAGCCATCAAGGAGCTCTCCTAGCCGTCGATCCCTTAACAAACAAGATACGGATCCCAACGGCCCCACAATGGCCTGATTCGATCCATCTCCGTATCCTAACAACCTTCGAACCTTCCAGAAGGCGCTGAAGATCCAGGTGATAACCTATAAATATGACACTCCCAGATTCCCTCAGGTATGCGCTCGCCCTCACTCTCTCCCACCCTCGCCAGCTGCTCGTCGGTGCTCTCCCCTCTAGAGTTCACGATCGGTCGTCCCTGGAGAGACTCCCCGGAGAGATCCACCTCCCCGTTTTCTGATTGATCGCCGATTTCCCTCCAATGACTTGAGCGTTGGAGGGTCTTCCGCGGAGGGCCACCCCCAACGCCTCTCGCGTGAGGACTTGTGTACAGGTCCACCCCAGGAGATCGACTGCGCCCGAGTCGGAGGATGGATTCCGGCGGCAACAGATTGGCGCTAGAGGAAAGGCCCTCAAGTCCCGTTAAAACTTGAAGAAAGGAGATAAGGATCTCGATATGGAGTAGAACCTCTCTAATGGCCAATCGGAGAAGAGCTACCTCTGAAGCCCAAGACCAGGCCGCTTCCCAGAGGCCTGATCCGGTGAGTGGTGTAGCGCCGCAGCCTCCACCAATTGAAACCCCGTCGCCGCCAGCCATCCCGGTGACCCAGGACCAGTTCGCCTCGCTAGTCCAGCAAGTCTAGGCCCTGACTCACCTGGTCCAGGAGTGCTTCACAGCTCCTCCCGCTCCGCACCTTCATAAGGAGGCCGCGATTCCTTCTTCGCCGGCGACTTCCTCCTCCAGTCCGCATGAAGCCGCGGACCCCCCACATCGATCCAGAGGGGACAAACCAGTCCCGCGAGGCGGCTACGACAGGGATCCTCCCAGATCTTGGCGAGCCCGGTCCCTCTCCCCAGTGTCCTCCCACCATGATTCGACGCCGTCCCTGTGATCCTCTCGCCCAGCTCCTCCCCTGACCGCTGAAGAGGAGATCCGTCGGCAGATCCAGGAGATGCGTCAAGAGCTGGACGCTACCAAGCAGGCCCATCCATCTCGGCCCAAAGCGGAGCAGGGCATCCCTTTCTCCAAAGGGATTATGGAGGAAGTGATTCCCTCCCATGTTAAGCTACCGGCTGTCAAACCCTACCACGGCTCTTCTGACCCAGACGACTATCTTAGCAGCTTCCGGTCAATAATGATGTTCCACGGAGCATCCAACGCGATCCTCTGCCGCGCCTTCCCCTCCACCCTCAGAGGATCTGCCCGAACCTGGTTCAATGCCTTGAAGCCAGGTTCTATTGATTCATTTGACGAGCTGAGCCATCTTTTTATTGGCCAGTTCGTCAGCAGCCGCCGCCACCGATAAAGATCTGACTCCCTCTCCGAAATCAAGCAGAGAGAGGGGAGTCCTTGAGAAATTATCTCGATCGTTTTAATAAGGCCATGTTAGAGGTGGACCACCTTAATCATGAGGTAGCTATGTCCGCCTTGGCGGGGGGAGTCTCAAAGGAAAGCGACTTCTACCTGGCTATGGAAGTCAACTACCCCCCTAATCTCTCTGATATGATGGCCCTGGTGGATAAGTACGCTAGGGTCGAAGAATCGCGAAGAGTTTCCCGCGCCGAGCTGGCAAAGAAGAAGGAGCCCAAAGGTCCCGATAGGCACCGTCCCGCCCGTCGGCCGAGTCCACCTCGCCACCAAAGAGCTCCCCCACTGCCGCCGAGGAATCGCTCCCAGAGCCCACCTAGGCGATTCGATCGCTACGCTCCGCTAACCGTGCCTCAGGCGCAGATCCTCATGGAAATAGAGCGCCAGCTCCCCCGGCCAGCTCCTCTCCGAGGGAACCCGACTCGAAGAGACCCCACCAAGTACTGCCGCTACCACCGAGAGCACGGCCACGGTACTGAAGAATGCTAGCAACTGAAAAATGAAATCGAGAGGCTGATCCAGCGGGGACGACTGAATCAGTTTAGGAGGGCGCCCGAGCCAGGGCAAGGAGGCGACCGCCAGACTGAACTTCAACAACCTCCTCCTCCACCAAATCCGCCCGTGATCGGCCGCATCAACATGATCGAAGAGGCCGACGGGTCGAGCCCCATGGACGATGGTGAAGGATCAGCGCCAAAGAAGGCGCGGACGGGCGAGCTCTCCTTCTCCGACGATGATCTCCAAGGCATACAGCTCCCCCATGATGATGCGTTAGTTGTATCCCTCAATTTGAATAACTATGATGTAAGTCGGATCTTTGTTGACAGTGGAAGTTCGATGAATGTTCTGTACCTCGATGTGTTTGCCAAGATGAAACTACTCATGGAAAGCCTTCGAGCTGTGGATTCCACCCTAATGGGATTCACAGGCGACGTCATCATCCCGAAAGGGGTCGTCACCTTGACGGTCCGTGCGGGAGCCTGGCCCCTTGTGGCTACTATCTACACAGACTTCCTAGTGACCAAACTCAGGTCCCCATACAACGCCATATTCAGCAGGCCCGGCCTAATGTCCCTCAAGGCAGTTGTCTCCATCCCCCACTTGTCTATGAAATTTCCCACCGAACAGGGAGTTGGAGTTGTTCGAGGAAGTCAAGCCATGGCTCGGCAATGCTTCGTTACCAGCCTTCAGTCCAGAGTGCCGGAGGTTGACGGGCTAGACGCTCGGGAGGACTTCGCCGAACAGCGAGGAGAACCAGCAGAGGAACTAAAGGAGGTGCCATTGGATGAGGCTCATCTTGACCGAACCATAAAAATTGGGTTGCTGCTCAAGAGCGAACCTCGGCACAAATTGATCAGGTTTCTCCGAAGTAATGCTGACATCTTCGCCTGGTCCGCTTCTGACATGCTGGGGATCAGCCCCGAGGTTCTCGTCCATCGTCTCAACGTGGACGAGATGCACAGGCCCGTCAAGCAGAAGAAGAGGAGCTTCGCCCCGGAACGACAAAAGGCCGTTGAAGAAGAAGTAGACAAACTCATCAAGGCAAACTTCGTCCGGGAGGTAAATTATCCAAGCTGGCTATCAAACGTCGTCATGGTGAAAAAGTCGAACGGCAAGTGGAGGATTTGCATCAATTTCACCGACCTCAACAAAGCCTGCCCGAAGGACAACTTCCCTCTTCCCCGGATCGACCAGCTCGTGGACGCCACCTCAGGTCACCAAATGCTGTCATTCATGGACACTTATTCAGGCTACAATCAGATCCGGATGGCCCCCAAGGATGAAGAAAAGATCGCCTTCATAATCGATCGAGGTACTTACTGTTACCGCGTCATGCCCTTTGGTCTTAAAAATGCAGGTGCCACCTACCAAAGGCTGGTTAACAAAGTATTCAAGGAGAAAATCGGCCGGAATATAGAGGTGTACGTGGACGACATGCTGGTCAAGAGCAAAGAAGCATCACAGCATGTCGAGGACCTATCTGAGAGCTTTGCAACGCTGCACAAGTATGGGATGAGGCTCAATCCGACCAAATGCGCCTTCGGCGTTAACTCCGGGAAGTTTCTCGGCATCATGGTCTCCCAGCGAGGTATCGAAGCTAACCCCCAGAAGATTCAAGCTCTCCAACAAATGGCGCCCTCGGCATCTATTAAAGAGGTCCAGCGCCTAACCGGAAGGATAGCGGTTCTTAACCGCTTTGTGGCGCGGTCGGCCGAGAGATGCCTCCCCTTCTTCAAAACCCTCCGGTCGGTTAAGAACTTCCGGTGGACCCCTGAATGCCAAAAATCATTTCAAGATCTCAAGAAATACCTCGTCTCACCCCCGCTCCTCAGCAGTCCGGCCCCGGGCGAGACCCTATTCTTGTACCTGGCTGTTTCAGAAGGTGTCGTCAGTTCGGTTTACTATGTCAGCAGGCTACTCCGCGATGCGGAGACAAGATATAGTAGAATTGAGAAGATGGTGTTAGCCTTAATCACCTCAGTTCGGAAGCTGCGACCGTACTTCCAAGCACATTCCGTGACGGTCCTGACTGACCAACCCATCAAGGCGATAGTCCACCGCCCCGAGACATCAGGAAGAATGACCAAGTGGGCTGTCGAGTTGAGCGAGCATGACATCCACTTTTAGCCTCGCCCAGCCATCAAAGCTCAGGTGCTAGCCGATTTTCTCCTCGAGTGTACCATCCCGGAGGACGGTTCTACCCCAGACTCCCCCGAAGAACCAAAATCTAGAGCCCGGTGGCTCCTCCATGTCGACGGGTCATCTAACGCTCATCGCTCCGGTGCTGGCCTGGTACTCACCAGTCCAGAGGGGGAAACCTTTGAATATGGCGTCCGGTTCTCTTTCTCGGCCTCCAACAACGAAGCCGAGTACGAAGCCCTGCTAGCCGATCTCTGAATCGCCCACAACCTGAAGGTGGAGAAGCTTAATGCCTTCACCAACTCTCAGCTAGTGGCCAGCCATGTGCGAGGAGAGTTTGAAGCTCGAGAGCCGAACATGGTTCAATATCTTCAAGAGGTGCGAAGCCTGCTTCCCCATTTTTTCGAGTTTGAGATCACTCAGATTCCCAGATCCGAGAATGCCTGCGCCGACCTACTGTCCCGATTGGCGACCGCGGAATCAATGGACGCCGAACAAAAGTTCCACCTGGAGATCCTGGAGAAGCCCAACATCGCAGAAGCCGACCGAATAATGCAAGTCGAAGCTGAACCATCATGGTTCGATCCCATGTTGAAATATCTCAAAGAAGGGTCGCTTCCACCCGACCGGAGAGAGGCTAGAAAGCTGAAGCTGCAGGCCACCCAATATATGCTGATCGACGACCAACTTTACAAACGGTCCTTCTCCATGCCACTGCTCAGATGCCTTCGCCCGTCCGAAGCAGATTATGCTCTCCACGAAGTGCATGAAGGGATTTGCGGCAACCATCTGGGAAGCCGGTCCCTATGCCACAAGGTGCTGCGACAAGGCTACTACCGGCCGACTATGCAGAAGGATGCAGACGATCTTGTCCGAGCTTGCGACCCATGCCAGAGGCACTCAAGCATTCAAAGACTCCCCTCCACCGACCTGGTTCCTATATCCTCCGCTTGGCCCTTCGCCAAATGGGGGACGGACATCCTCGGCCCATTCCCGCTTGCCACGGGGCAGCGGAAATTCCTATTTGTCGCCATCGACTACTTCACTAAATAGGTCGAGGCGGAGGCGGTTGCACAAATAACGAGGCACGGGCCAGAGATTTTGTATGGAGGTCCATCATCTGCCAATTCGGCTTCCCGCATACCATAATCACCGATAACGGTAAGCAATTCGACAACTCTAAGTTCTGCCAGTTCTGTGAGGAGCACGAAATCCGTCACCACCTCACCTCGGTCGGACATCCATAAGCCAACGGAGCGGCCGAAGTGACCAACAGGACCCTCCTTCAGGGGATCAAAGCTCACCTTTCTAGAGCCCAAGGCAGGTGGGCGGACGAGTTACACCATGTCCTATGGGCCTACCGCACCACCCTGAGAGTCCCGACAGGTGAAACCCCATTCCGAATGGCCTTCGGCACAGAGGCCGTTATCCCTGTAGAGATAGGCCTCCCTTCGCTGCGGGTGGAAAGCTACTCGAGGAAGCTAGCGACGAACAGCTCCGCACCAACCTCGACCTGATAGAGGAGATTAGAGAGAAGGCCCGGATCAGAGTGGCTGCCTATGAACAAAGGGTGGCCCGCTACCACGCCTCCAGGGTCAAAGGGAAAGCCTTCCTGTCTGGCGACCTTGTCTCCGGAAAGCCTCTGTCTCCAAACCGCTGGAACAAGGAAAGCTGGCATCAAACTGGGAAGGCCCATACCAAGTAGCGGAGATCATCGGGCCGGGGACTTACAAGTTGCAAGATCTAAATGGAAAGCCTGTCCCCTGGACGTGGAAATCGGACAATCTCCGTAAGTATTATCAATAGGGTATATCTTCTACAAGTCCATTTTGATATACCTTATTATACCTTCCTGTCGGCACGTGTTTTCGTAATTTGCAACGTGAACCATTATGCATTACATTGCCAAAGATTGTGAAAAGAAACAAGTGCTGCTCACCAATCCTCGGTATGACCGAGTTATCTATCTGAACATGAATTCTCCGAACCTCGGTTGGGCCGAGCAATAAATTCTCCGAACCTCGGCTGGGCCGAGCAACAAATCTCCGAACCTCGGCTGGGCCGAGCAACAAATTCTTCGAACCTTGGCAGGGCCAAGTAAAAAATCTCCGAACCTCGGCTGGGCCGTGCAACAAATCTCCGAACCACGGCTGGGCCGAGCAACAAAATCTCCGAACCTCGGCTGGACCGAGCAACAAATTCTCTGAACCTTGGCAGGGCCAAGTAAAAAATCTCCGAACCTCGGCTGGGCCGAGCAACAAATTCTCCGAACCTTGGCAGGGCCAAGTAAAAAATTCTCCGAACCTCGGCTGGGCTGAGCAACAAATTCTCCGAACCTCGGCTAGGCCGAGCAATAAATTCTTTGAGCCTCGGCTGGGCCAAGCAACAAATCTCTGAACCTCGGCTGGGCCGAGCAACAAATTCTCCGAACCTTGGCAGGGCCAAGTAAAAAATCTCCGAACCTCGGCTGGGCCGAGCAACAAATCTCCGAACCTCGGCTGGGCCAAGCAACAAATTCTCCGAACCTTGGCAGGGCCAAGTAAAAAAATCTCCGAACCTCGGCTGGGCCGAGCAACAAATTCTTCGAACCTTGGCAGGGCCAAGTAAAAAATCTCCGAACCTCGGCTGGGTCGAGTAACAAAATCTCGGCACGCCCAAACGACAAGATCCCCGAGCCTAGACAGGGCTGCGATCTTTAAAGCCACGGCCGAGACCGGAGTGCGTAAACCTTGGCCAAAGCCAAGGGCTACATTCTGCCGCTAGAAACCTCGGCCGAAGCCGGGGAGCGACCTTAGTCATCAAGTTCCTCGGGCCAACCGAATGATATTCCCGCGCCCTGGTCGCGCCCGACGACCAAATCGTCAGCCAAAAGAGCAAAGCTCTCGCGCCTTAGCCGCACCCCAGAGCGTCATTTGGAGCAGGGTAACTTCCCGAATACCCTAAAAATGAAAACGAAGGCAAAAACCTCCTGGTACTCCGGAAGAAGTAAAGGAACTCCTACTGAAGAACCGCCTAGATCCACCACTGGTCCAAACAGAGACCAGTGACCCCCCAAGAAAACTCGGGTTCGGACTCGGGCAGCTTACAAGCCCCGACCAATCTAAACGGCCTCCTAAACTATGTTCAAATTCGGGTGGCCTATGTGCCCTAAACGAAACCCGCCCGTGATCTCCTAAAATTAGCTCGAACTCGGGCGACTGATAGATCCCAATCTGATATGGGCAAACGCTCTGGGAACAACAGAATGCACAGTATGACAAATCTTTATATTCATTAAAAGGAAAGAAGAGACAACAGCGGCAAAAGAAAAAGAAAAAGAAGAAGAAGCCCTTGCTAGAGCTCGCTATCACTCCCGGAAGCCAGCAAGTCCTCCAGGCACTGGGAAAGCTCGGCGACTTGCTGGCGGAGTGACATTATTTCCTCCTTCTGTGGGTCCGCCACCCGGCGTAGAGCCACAACCTCCCTCGTGGTAACATTGACATATTCTTCAACGACCCCCTCGAGCCGCTGGCGGCTCGCGAGGGCCGACGCCAAGGCCATCCCGTCAACTGTAATGGTGGGACGGCCCCCACCGGATGTAACAGGCCGTTGATCGCCGCCCTTAGGTCGTCAGATGATCGCTCTCCTCCTTGAGAAGCCATGACGAAAACTATTTTGAAACTGAACCAGAGGGGTGGCGAAAACCAGCACCCCCCGTTCGTATTTATACTTGTCAGGCGAGTATTTCGATCAGTCGGGCCGTAATCACCGACCTATGAGAACTCACCACGTATCATCGCTCTAATTAGCGCCTGCAGAATCCGAAAGGTCGTGCCCCATCCCGAGTGAAATCAGTAATGCGGACGGACTGTTTGGGAACCCCCCTGAACAGAGTATCTCCCAATCTGCCGGCCCTCCGTAATAAATGCTTCCAACACTTCCCCATGCTCTTTTAAGCTAGCCGCCTTTCGGGAAATGTAAAAAAAGAAAGAATTCCAGTGCCTGGCAGTAATTCGTCCCCTCGGGAGGGGTAACGTCATAAATGGAGAGCGTGACCATGCACCGCCCGTTCCACCTTGACGCCCCTCACCGAACGCCGAAGGGACCTAGCATTATGACTCATGGTGGCGACTAAGTCACTTCTCCGAGCAACAAAATCTCTGAACCTCGGCTGGGCCGAGCAACAAATTCTCCGAACCTTGGCAGGGCCAAGTAAAAATTCTCCGAACCTTGGCAGGGCCAAGTAACAAATCCTCCGAACCTCGGCAAGGCCGAGCCATAAACATTCGGGCTCCAATGGGGACGAGGCATAATCTCCGAGCTTCGGACCAAGATAAGGAGCGTATTCTACCACCGAACAATCTCTAAACCTTCGTCTAGACCAGGGCAGTTTGCAAGCCCCGACTAGTTCGGATAGCACGGGATCCTCGCCTAAAAACGAACGGGATGTCCTTGTATTCCATGGCCAGCAACAAACAACTTAACACAGGAGAAATAGAGATTAAGAAACAGAACAAAACTTTCTTTATTTCATTGCCATCTAAACCAATTACAAATGCTTGAGAGGCGTTACAAGAGCATTGAAATGCATAAAATAAAGACAAGCACAAGACTCGGGCAACTGCTCCAAAGCAGACCTGGGAAACTATGATGCTCCGGCACCCGGACCGACGAACCAAATAAACCGCAAACAGTCAGCTCGCGCCGATAATGTGCAGGCGACATGGACCAACCGTTGCGGCCAGCTTCGGTAAATAATGATATCTCGGTGACCCAACCGAGATATCAGGGTGATTGGAAAGGGTGGACGGAATGTCACCCCTAACCACCCAACCAAGAGGCCCCCCGACGAGTAGGTAGGAAGCCCGCGGACCCTGGCATCGGAACGCTCTCCCAAACCGAGTGTGTACCGCCCCAACTTGCCCAAACTCCAAGGCAAGGTACCTACGGGCGGCACACTATCACCCCCTCCCCATGTGGCGAAAGATTCCCCAGGCGGGCAAGCTTAGGGATCCAAACCAGGGGAGGAGGCGAAATTCACTCAACCCATGGGGAGCCCGCGTGCACTTCCTACAGTACGTCCCCAAGGGGGAACCACAAAGGTCACATGGGAAGCGCATATGTGTGCTCTCCGTATGATCTCTGCGCCCCTTCTGTGTGCTCTCCATATGATCTCCAGGGCTCATCCCCTAAGGGCGAACCATTCTTCAGCAGCCCCTTCATCGCCCCATCTGTCCAGAGGCAAAGGGCTTATGAAAGGAAAGCTCGACCCTCCCATTCGCAACACCAGAGAAATGAGCATGGCGGAAACTCCAAAGGGGAAGGAAACTTTGAGGATGACCTAACATGACCCCTCTTCCCCCTCTTTATAGGCAAAAATGAACCGGGAATAGCTACCAAGGCCAGGAGCCCTGAGATTCGAAACACCTGGGCTATGCCTCCACGTGGCCTCTCAGGATGAAAGCAGCGCCCCGCTGCGCGCCGAGCCCATCGCCTGAACCATGACGCATGCAAAAGATTTCCTTTTAATCCCGAATCACGGTTATTAAACGCAGAGGATCGCCCACTGATCTTACGGAAACTGACAGGTTCAGGAGATCGTCCTACGAAAGTAACATCCTCCAATGGTAAACGGGTGCGTGCGCCGTACGCTAAAACGACCTGCATGAAAAAAGACCAATGCCATAAAAGCCTTCCGAAAAGCAACGGAGCAGCTTTTTTCTCCCCACAGAGTTGTATCACCAACTCCGGTGAAATGAAAACCGATCTACCGGCGGAACGGCAGAGTGCTGGCAGGGCAACAAAAAGCACGAAAACTGACTGTTCGTCGATGGCTTCCCGAGGAAGTTAATCGCTCGAAGAACTTGTGCAACAAAATTGAACATTTCAGAACAAAAATGAATGCGAAGGCTACGCAAACTATTCTTTCATTCACCAGAAAAGGAAGTGACAAAAGAAACAAAAAATACATCAGCCCTCACAGGGGCTCACCATTGTCTCCCGGAACTGCCGACCGTTCTCCCTGATCCGCCGCAAGGCTACCCGCCTGCTGTTGAAGAGGCACCACACGCCTCTCTAAGCGATCGTTAACCGCACGGAGGTGCATGATTTCCTGGTGGAGGCGATCACATATTGTTCGGTCGCCTCCTGGAGTCACTGACGACTCGCCAACAAGGAGTCCAGGACCTCCCCGTCGACAACGGTCTGAGTACGGCTCCTACGAGCCCCCCAGCGAGTGTTGGCATCGTAGGCTGGTGCTCCGGTTGACCTTCCGCCATCCTTGGAAGCCATTCCATCGGCGCAAGCTCGTATCAAGCTAGCAAAGGTCGTCGAATGAGATGGCCAACGATGACCGGACCCCCTTCGGTATTTAAACCGATCCAAGTAAGGAATCTACCTGCTCCAGCCATCGGCCCTCGAGCCACCGACACAAAATCCTGCCATATGTCGCTGCTTGGGTGACCACTCTCATCCGTCAGCCCTAGCCGACCTATTTTGTTGTCGGCCCTAGCCGACCTACTTCACTCGTCAGCCCTAGCCGAACTACCTCATTCATCGGCCCTAGCCGACCCATTTTACCGTCGGCCCTAGCCGACCTACCTTGCCATTGGCCCTAGCCGACCTACCTCACCCGTCGGCCCTAGCCGACTCATTCTGTCTGTCGGTCCAAGCCGACCTACCCTATCTGTCGGCCTTAGCCGACCTACTTTGTTCCTCAAGTTTTAATTAATCTATCGCATCGCTCAAACATGAACCGAACCAGATCGTCTCTCGGTTCACCAGACAAAGCAATCGCTCCGCCTTGGACCCAGCCAATGCGTTCCCTCGATCCTGAGATAAAAGCAACCAAACAGCGCCAACAAGCCATAAGTCGCTTGCGATTGGGGCGAAATTTGGGACGAAGGACCGCCCAAGAAAAAGCACTCAAATGGAAGCAGAAAGTTCATTCATTAAAAAATGACAGGCAGAATTACAGCTCGGGAAACAAAATGTAGAAGTATCTTTTTAAAGGTCGGGAACCGCATCAGTTCCAGGAGAACCCCCAATTACATCTGCAAAGGCATGACTTGATTTGCCCTTCTCGAATATCTTAGCCTCCTCAACGGCAGTCTGCGAATGTCCTCCAGAAGCTGCGGCCTCGCTGGGACCCAGGGCGGCACCAAGGTCGGTATCCAAAGCATCGACGTACTCATCCTCCTCTTCACCCTCGGAGTCACCAGCGTCGAGAGCTTCAGCATCCAGGAAAGAGAGATCCCATTCTGGATGCTCGCTGGATATTTTATCTCTACATTCTTCCACTCAGAGTTGGAAGGCGTCAGTACCAATCACGTCCTGTTCGCCCTTGAGCATGGCGAGTTGTATCTCAGCCTCGGCCACTTGGCCCCGCAATAAGGCAACTTGCCTCTCAGCTTCCACGACCTGAGCCTGCAGAAAAATGGTTCGCTCCTCGAACTCGCTGGCACGCGCCTCGAGTTCCAAACTTGTACCTCGGCTAGATGCAAGCTCACCTTGCAAAGCCCGATTGTCCAGCTCTAATTTTGCCATCTGCGAAGCCAGAATCAGTCGGCACCATGAGGAACCCAAAAAGGAAACTAAAAAAGGGGGGGAATAGGATCGTACCTCCTCCTTTTGTTGGGCCAAGCTTTTGATCAGCTCCTCGGCCTCACCCCTAGCCCTCTCCTTATCGGCCCTAACCAACTCGATCCTTTCTTGGAGAGTGTTAATCCTCGACTGCCTATCTTCGACCTCTCCCCGGGCTTGGGATAGCTCGTCACTCAGCCGGGCTATCATCCCTTTGTGCCATTTAGCTCTGACTCTCAAGTCAGCGACCTCGCCATCACGCCGCTGTAGCTTCTCCTCTACCTCATCGAGCATTCTGGCCAAGCGTTTTCTCTCGTAGGCGGCCTCCTTCCCCAGCCGGCCCAGACTCTTATTATGTTCTTTCTGCAACGCCGCCACTTTCTCAGAATGCTTTGACTTAACTCGAGCCAACTCCAAGCACGCGTCGTCGTTCTTTGCCAGGAGCCCCTACAACTCCTCCACTTTACGCTTTTGCTTGGACGCTTCGGCTAGGGCGGCCTGATACGACGCCTTCATCCCCGCCAAACTCTTGTTGCTAGTGGCCAGGAGTTCCTCGAACTTCTCGGACTCCTCTACTCGCGATCGGAGTTCGGCGCTGGCTCTCCTGGCCTGAACGCTGGCCTCCGTCGCCAAACTCAAACGCCAGCACATCGCCCGAGAAAGCAAAACACTCTACAGGATAAAAAATGAGTAAGAATATGCAATCAAGTCAACCGGAAAGTATCGACCACCTAAGAGTGGTGACTCACCTGTGAGGCGTAGGCCCGTGTCATCTTCATGAGGGTCGTATTGTCAATGTCGGGAAGAAGATGGACACTTTCGGCCACGCCCTGCTACCCGAACGCGGCATCAACCAACTCCAAGTCCGCAAACTTATCCGTCGAGGGATCTGCACCCGGGTACAAGGCCGACCTCATTAAAGCAGAAAACGCTTCCTCAACGCCCATGTTCGAGCTACTGGGCTGGCCGTCTCCACCCGATGGGTCAACCCGGGCAACCTCCGACTGAGAAGCCTTCAACTTCCCAGCCTCTTCTATCAGAACTCTGGCTTGAGCCTCCTCAGATAATTCGGCCAACCCAAGCGCCAGCCTCCCCAAAACCCTTCTTGAAGGAGTCTCCATCGCGGGACTCTTGTCTCGCTGCGCTCCCTCTTCCGACCCGACTCCTTCGGTCACAGTCACCTGCGTCTCCTCTGCAGGCTCTGCCAGAACCTCTACCCGGCCTACTTCTCGAACCGCTGCGGGCGACCCAACGTCGCTACCCCCGGACTCTCCCGCAAGGGGCCCAAGAGGGAGCTCGCCCCGAACCTCGCCAACTGCGGCCGCTCCCTCTTCCTCTCCTACTGAGGTCGGGAGTAAACCCGCAGTTGGGGAAAGCCCCCCAGAAACGACGACTTCCGCCGAATCCGTCGTCGGCTCATCTTTCAAAGGGGATGCGGCCGGATGAGCCAATGGAATATCGTCCGAATTATCCGATAGTTCCACCACAAGGGGACAAGGGATCCCAACTATCCTCCTCAAATCCTCCCTTGCTTCCGACGATCCCGTCGCAGTCACTCCGACATCTGGCGAGTATCTTGCGGAAGTATGAGCCCTCTTCTCGGGCCTACTTCTCTCCGCGCTGCTGCTCTCCCCTGGGCGCTTGCCTCTCTTCCTCTTGACAAGACTTGACAACGCGGACCTCTTGGCTGCAAGAGCAGAAAGTATACAATTAAATCCAAACACGTTCGCCTGGATAACAAACAACGGAGAAGATGAAAGGGAAGACTTACCTTGCGGGTCCAGAGGACTAAGCCCGGCCGCGAAAAGGGCACCCTCCGATAGCAAGTCATTGGCCAAAAACACCTGGCCGTTGCGGAGGACGTCCAAATCTCTCTCCTCTTGCTCGGACAAAACTGGATGTGTTTCCGCATTCCGGACAAATTTCTCCATCTTTGAAGGAAGTCGGAACCAATGTTCCCCTCGGCGATAACGAATCGACTCTTCCATCCCTTTATGGAGGACGGCTTATCCACAATCGTGTTGAAGGACCTCCGAGGTCCGATGTAAGGCCACTCCGATTTCCTCTCGGGTATCAGATGATAGCAGGCGCGGAAAAGAGGGAGAGTGGCGACGATCTGAATCTGATGGCACATTGAGATGACTTCGATGATACTCCGCCAGCTATTTGGGGCCACCATCGCCGGACAGATGTTGTAATGAGTCATGATTTCCTTCACCAAGGGATGGAGAGGAAACCGAAGGCCTGCTTTCAAGCTGTCTTCGTAAACGAAGACCCCATGCTCCAGGTCTCGCGAGACCCTGTGCTTAGGTCCCGACAATCACAGAATGACATCTAGGGGTATGCCATACCTCTGGCGAATCCTTCCCACATCCTCGGCAACGATCTCCGTAGCTACGTCATCGGGACTCATCGTCATCCTAGCCAGAAAAAGCACCAAGCGAAACGGCGAATGTCGCAGAAGATGGGACTCTCTAGGAAACAGAAGGAGAGGATATTGCAAACAGATACAGTGCTGCTATCGCTTTGCTTCCCCCCTAAGGAAGCCATCTTAAGAAGATGAGGCACTTCGCCCGAGGCATCCGAAACCGCCTCGATAAACGCCGCGTTAATCAGGATTTGCTACGTGGTGTTTCCCCAACCGTCACCCCTGGAGGAGCCTTACCCACGAAGGCATGATGGCCTCGCTGCATTAATTAGGGCATCATTGCGCGGGCTATCTAAACCAGATCGTCCCATCCAAAGCATGCCACCTGGACTTATACTCCCTATGCCCGAACCTGCGCTTTGAACTAGGGAGTGGAGGGCATGTGTTGGGGGGTAAAATCATCATTGCATCAATATCCATGCGAGGAGGCTAAGACCGACCCCATCCCTTCGCCCGCCATGATGTCCCTGAGCTTCCACAGCTCGTCTTCCCCGAGCTCCCCTAGCTCGGCTTCCCCGAGCCTCCCTAGCTCGGCTCCCCCGAGCTTCCATAGCTCGGCTTCCCCGAGCTCCGCTAGCTCGGCTCCCCCGAGCTTTCCGTAGCTCGTCTTCCCCGAGCTTCCACAGCTCTTCTTCCCCGAGCTTCCCTAGCTCGGCTCCCTCGAGCTTCCACAGCTCGTCTTCCCCGAGCTTCCCAGCTCTTCTTCCCCGAGCTTCCCTAGCTCGTCTTCCCCGAGCTTCCACGGCTCGTCTTCCCTGAGCTTCCCTAGCTCGGCTTCTCCGAGCTTCCATAGCTCGTCTCCCCTGAGCTTCCCGTAGCTCGGCCTCCCCGAGCTTCCCATAGCTCAGCTTTCTCTGGGCTCCCATGGCTCGGCTTTCTCCGAGCTTCCATAGCTCGGCTCCCCCCAAGCTCCCAGTAGCTCGGTTTTCCCGAGCGATCCATGATCCGATACTCACCCCCGCGGAACCTGATGCAGGAGAGCCTAGACCTATCGTAACAGCATCTCAGGCAAAGAATGATGTTGAAGAGTGGTCTAGAACCTAATACGGCTACCTAGGACCTACGCACCTACCAGATCCCAAGCCATCAAGGAGCTCTCCTAGCCGTGGATCCCTTAACAAACAAGATACGGATCCCAACGACCCCACAATGGTCTGATTCGATCCATCTCCGTATCCTAACAACCTTTGAACCTTCCAGAAGGCGCTCAAGATCCAGGTGATAACCTATAAATATGACACTCCCAGATTTCCTTAGGTATGCGCTCGCCCTCACTCTCTCCCACCCTCGCCAGCTGCTCGTCGGTGCTCTCCCCTCTAGAGTTTCCGATCGGCCGCCCTTGGAGAGACTCCCCGGAGAGATCCATCTTCTCGTTTTCTAATTGATCACCGATTTTCCCCCACTTACTTGAGCGTCAAAGGGTCTTCCGTGGAGGGCCACCCCCAACGCCTCTCGCGTGAGGACTTGTGTGCAGGTCCGCTCCAGGAGATTGGCTGCGCCTGAGTCGGAGGACAGATTCTGGCGGCAACAAATAGGGTTCTTGAATCTAAGGTCCGTGTTGGGGAATTGAGAGTGGAGAATGGAGAGATGAGAAAAAAGAGAGAGAGAAGTTAACCGTCAACTTGCCGATGCTTAAGAAGAGAGAGGGAGAGAAGTTAACCATCAACTTGCCCATGCTTGAAAGTGTTGAAATTTTTTTTCTTCCCATGCTTATAAGCGTCGGGATTTTTTGACGCTTTTTATTAGCATCAAAAAATATTTTCTTCACTCCTTTACCGATGCTGTTTGAAGCGTTGGGATGAATTTTTTCGACGCTAATAAGCATAAAAAAAGCTTTTTTTAGTATTGCCTCTTCCTAAAATTATTGTGGGGTGTGTGTATGTGTGTGTATATAAACAAAATCATAAAGCGTAAATGAAATTGCTATTTGATTAATAATATAACACATAAGTTCTATACATTTATTGTATATTAATATTTTCCTTATCTTTGTTAAGATTGTTCTTATTCTTTTCTAACCACCAATTGCATCACGAAGGAATCCACATCTATTTCTTTGTGGCTAGTAAGTTTATATATATAATTAATAGTAAATTAGTAATATACATTAATTGACAATAGCATGAATATTTAATATCTTTTTTCTTTTAGATGTCGGCAATGGGAAATTCAAACACTCATACCGTGAAAACAACAACTTCTACTAATCAAACTATGGCCACAGGTGTGGATAATAGCAAACCTTTTGTTGGTGATACTTTGGAAAGAAAAACAAAGATACTTTGGAAAGAAAAACAAAGGCAGATGGTAACTGGTAAGACAAAAACAGGCCCTAAAAACAAATTAGATGTTTCAAACCATTTACTAGAGTTGAAAATGAAAAGTGTGATACACTGAAAGTAACATGTAATTATAGTTGAGCATATTATGTTAGCCTTGGTTCTTATGGTAATAGTATCTTAAGGAGTCATAGAAAGATGCAAGAAGTATCCCGATAATAATGTGGATAAGAAACAAATGACCTTAGCTTTTAAAAAAGTTAGACAAGAGGGAGATAGTACTAGTGGTCTTATAAAGTAAAAAAATTGATCAAGAAGTATGAAGAAAGGGATTTGCTAGGATGATAATCATGTATGAGTTAAGTTTTAAGTTTGTTGAACGTGTAGGTTTTTGTGAATTCATTATTCTTTTACAACTAAAATTCTGCATTCGTTCATGTATAATTATGGAAAGAGATTGCATTGAAATTTTTATGAATGAAAGGGAGAAAATGAAACATCTCTTACACAAGACATCTCAAAGAATTTGTTCGGCTACTATTATGTGAACTTCTTTGCAAAATTTTAATTATTTGGACTTGATGCGCATTACATAGACAATAATTTGAAGTTGCATGAAAGAATTTTAAATGTTTATTTAGTTTTAGTAATAAAGGTGACTTCTTTGCAAAATTTTAATTATTTGCATCTCAATGCACATTTCATGAATAGTGATTGGAAGGTGTATAAAAGAACAATAAATTTTTGTTCAATTTCTAGTCATAAAGGTAAGGTGTGGGTAAGACAATTGAGAATTGCTTGCTTGATTGGAAAGTGGAGAAGATTTTCACTATTAAAGACAATGTAATTGCTAGTGATGTTGCAATTGGATACTTAAAGAGAAAAAATCAACAATCGGAAACAATGTTAAATAGTAATTTTCTTCATAAGAGATGCTATGCACATTCTCAATCTTGTTATTGGTGGTGCAAAGGATTTGAATGATTCAAATATTTGACAATTCATGATGCTGTGAGATCTGTGAAGGCTTTTCCCACTGGATTAGCTAAATTCAAAGTATGTGCGGAGGAAAAGAAAATCATAAGTGAAAGTATGCAAAGTTTAGATAATGTGATTAGGTGGAATTCAACTTACATGATGTTAGAGACAGTTGTAAAACTACAAAAGGCTTTTGAGAGATTCAAAAATCAAGATTCAAGTATTTAAGTGAACTTAGTGGAAAAATGGAGCCACCTATTGATAACAATTAGAAAAACGCATGAGCATTGTAAATTTTTTACAAACCTTTTATGATATTCCATTACAATTTTTGGTTCTCATTGTGACTTCTAATTCCTTTTTTCTTAAAATTATTGGAATTTAATACCTCTTGAGTGATCAAAAAGTAATAATCCATACTTATGTTTAATATAATGATCCATACTTAAGCGTCTTCTAGAATGAAAGTCAAATTTGATAAGTACTGGGAAGATGTAAAGAAAATGAATATATTGTTATTTACTATTCTTGACCCTTGATATAAATTGAAATATATTAAAATTTTTTTGGCTAAACTATATTTTTGATCCTTTGCCTCCCACATCGCTCCATGCCAATATCCCAGCCGCCTCCTTCTCTTTTCCTAGCCCCTCCTTGTCGCTCCTTGTTCGCCCCCACTGCCCTATTCTCTCTCCTTGCCCGCCTACTCCCTCACCCACCATTAGGGAGGAGGAGCCGTCGTACGATAGTGGGGCAAGAAGAAAAGAGGAGATAGGAGAGAGAAGAGGAGTGCATGTGACTTTTATCCATATAAGCCAACTAAGTCAGTAAATTTCTAACGATATTATTTTGTTTTAACGGTAGAGACCAAACATAAATAAAAAAAAGTTTAGAAATAACTTTATGATTTTTTTAAAATTTAAAAATTAAATAACGCACCTCGAGAATCAAAAATATAATTTAGCCATTTTTCTTTCAAATAAGTTTATAAATCCAATGCGATTCTCATAATGACCACAGAAAACTTTGCTTCCCTTATATGAAAATTATTAATTGTATCTTTCATGCATCTTTAAATTTACAATCTGCTAAACAAAACTTAAAGTTCAAGAGAGATAGAGGTTGATGAATTAGAGCAAATCCCTCATTTGTTGATAAAGTCTTGATGAAAAAAAAAAAAGAAAAGAAAGAATACATATATAGAAGAAATAGATGGAAATATTAAATCCAAAATAGATCGATACTTAGAGGATGGTTGTGAAAAAATAATGCAAAGTTTTAAGTTTTGGAATGGTGAAGGGTGAATTAATTTAAATTTTCCATTTCTGCTAAGTGGCAAGAGATATGCTAGCCATTCTTATATCTATAAATTGTTCAGTCTGCATTTACTAGCGGTACCCGTATACTCGATTCATTCTGAATATTTTTACGTCCTGAGTTATGGACGCTCTTATATGCATACAAGATTGGGTACGAGCTTCCCCACTTTCAATTCATGTTGAAGAAAATATGAGCAAGCTTGAAAAACTTGAATCTGGTAATAACTAATGAATTTGTTATATTATAATTTTACTTGCAATTAGGTTAATGTGTTTATCCAATTTAATTTATTATTTATTTCAAAATGTTCAACTTTGATGATGGAACCCATACTTTTAGGAGATTGATGATTTATTATTCATTCCAGTAAGTCTCATCTTTTGTATATGTGTATCCAATCTTTTGTTATTTTAGAACTTGTAAGTGAGCAAAGTTTGTATATGCTTGCATAATTGTGCTTAATGAGATGTCATGCCATGCACATACAGTTTGCTCTGTAACGTGAGCTTCCACGCATTGTCCCCCTCTTTTATATTTATCATGACAAGACTCCCATATTAAATAATATTTTGTAATGTGAGTTTCATATATGGATACTCAACTATTTGTATCTTTTAGAACAACTATTCAGGTCATATGTCAAGTTGGCTGCTTATGTAATTTAATGTTAAGAATTTACTATATATATATATATATATATATATATATATATATATATATATATATATATATATATATATATATCTGCATCTTTGAGTGATAAGCCTATCTTTTGTGAAATAATATTAGCTTCTAATGTTATATCTGTTAATGTTAAGAATTTATTATTAATGTGTATTCATGTCTCTTAGGCTGTATTTAATATAGAGGATAAGGGGAGATATCCTGGAGTTATCCCCTTATCCCCTAACTCATAGGAGAACTTTGAAAAAGTTTAACCAGAGGGGATAACCCATGGTTAATGGTTAACCATGGGTTATCCCCTGAATTTATTCCCTAGGGACCCCAGGAATAGCTGGTTATCCCTCCAGCTATCCCTTGAGGGCATATTTATCATAAAAAAATTATTTGTCCTTAAAATTTTCTTTTATGTCCTTTCATTCTTCCCTCTCTCGTTCGAGCGACAATCGCCCTGATCTTCCATTTCCCAATCTTTCGCTTCCGTCTCCCGCTCTGGTGCAGGAGCAAGAGTGAGAAAAATATTGCAAGATTTCATTTGGATCTCTGAACCCTAAAAATCCTATATTTTTTTTAGTTGGTCGAGTCTAGTCTGTTACTGAGTCAGTCAAGTTTGGTTTAGTCCAATGTCTAGATCATACATTTTTATTTTATTTGAGTCTTGTAATAATTCAAGGGAAGTGTATTACTCTTGTTGAGACCCTACTGAAGATATTCAGAAGAAGCTCCGGATTAGGCAGTATTAGACAATCATCTGATCTTCTCCAACCTTATTCATTCCCTACCCTTGGAGCTCTACATGGATTGGATCCGTCTACACCAGGATTGATGACGTGGAATCAACTTTATCCCTCCATGTCGCCACCAATAATTTGGCAACTTTGGGCACCCCATGAG
This sequence comes from Calamus simplicifolius, assembly GCA_900491605.1. Taxonomy (NCBI): domain Eukaryota; kingdom Viridiplantae; phylum Streptophyta; class Magnoliopsida; order Arecales; family Arecaceae; genus Calamus; species Calamus simplicifolius. The sequence continues at coordinate 441,410 of UESW01004488.1, forward strand.
GAAAAAATTCGATGGTCCCCTGCTATACTTTAATGGAAATAAAAATCAGCATTTCAACCATTCTAAAAAAGATTTTGTGCCCCATATGGACCTTGTTGACAAAAGGAAAGAAGGATGTCACCTCAAAGCTTCCTTCTTTGCTTGTGGTCCCTCGCCTCCACAATTGGAATCGTATCTTGCTACTACCATTGAAGGGAAGAAGAATCTTGCTCTACGATGATAAATATTATACCATATTTTGTAATCCCTATCATTTATTACTCTAATTATTGAACTTACCTTGTAATGCCAAGAGAGGTCTAAAAAATTCTTCTCTTGAAATGATGAAAATATGAATGAATAATAAAAAAAAGTTTTAAGAACTTTCTTCCAAGTTCTATTTTTGTTGCCTTGAGCAATTGATCCTCCATGAAAGAGTTAGGCTTGAGACCGAAGTGTTCTTGCTACCAAACCCTAGTCTAGTCTATCTCCTCTACCAAGCTCCACCAAACAAACCCTAATCCTCATATCACCATCTCATAATCGACCACCAAATCCCTCCCCCTAAATTCTAGGCAACCATACTTGAAACCCTAGCCGCCGCCCTCTCCCTTAATCCATCTCTAAAGCTGCTGCCCTCTCTCTTGATCCATCTCTAAAGCTGCCGCCCTCTCTCTTGATCCATCTCCAAAGTCACCGCCCTCTTTCTTGATTCATCTCCAAAAACGCCGCCCCTCTCTTGATTCAACTCCAAAGCTGTTGCCCCTCTCTTGATTCATCTCCAAAGCTGAGGATGCCTTCTTTGCCCATGAATCGAGATCATGGAACCTCATGTGAAAGATAGTTTTCTCATCCAGAAATCTTGCCTGCTAGCAAGAGATATTCTACTAATACTAGGAGCACATCATCGTCGGGTAAATCAACCTTTTCCTTACTATATGATTTTGATTATGTGAAAGTTCATAAGCATGTCTTCTCTGGAGTTTCTCATTTTCAGACTATCCTGGTACGCTTCTTCATTTTTTCTAAAAGTTCTATTACTGAACCATTACTTTCTATATCACATAATCTGCTCTCTTACTCTTCTCTTATTTTCGAATGAATTAGTCATCTTCTAAAATACTTCAAAAAAATTAATTTTTATCAATTCACTGACTGCATAATCACCCCTGCCTTTGTGCTGCATCATGCTCCTGTCTCCCAATCTTCTGCTCCCGTCTTCCGATCTTTCGCTCCCCATCTCCTGCTCCCGCTTAGCTCTTTCTCCTCTTCTCTTCATAGATCTGGCCGCTGAACCCTAGATTTCCTTCAATTTCGAGGGTTCTTGGCCTTAAAAATATATTCTCTTTTTCTGATTTGATTTGGCTTTCTAAGCTTTCAAGCCCTTACGTAGCCGCAGCTTCTCCTCGCTCCTCTTCCGCCCTTCGATCCGAGCTGAAGGTCTCTCTCAACTTGGAGAGGATCATGAAGGCACAAGCCCTGAGGGACTCAAGCATGGATGACTACATGTCCAGCAAGAAGACTATGGAGATTAATCCAGAGAACCCCATCATGGAGGAATTGAGGAAGCGGGCAGAGGCAGACAACAATGATAAATCTGGGAACAAAATTGTGCTACTGCTTTTTGAGACTGCTCTTCTCACCTCTGGTTTCAGCCTTGAAGACCCTAACACGTTTGGCAATCGGATCCATCGTATTCTAAAATTGGGTCTCAGCATTGATGAGGATTCCAGATGACAGTGGATGCAGATACTGAAATGCCTTTGATGACGCTCGATCACCCCTCCTGGACGTCGAGAACGGAGGCTCTTCTTCTTCACCGGGTTGCCTGCAAAGAAGTCCCAAGACCGGAGAGGGTTCTCCGGTGGGACCCTCCGACGCCCAAGTTAGTGACAGAGGTCACAGTAGAGAAGGAGCTCGAGAGAGCTCTTGAGGAGGGAGAGGTCTCAGAAGGATCAGGTAGTTCCTTTGAGAATTAGGGCATCAAGTGCGTAAAAATATGTGTTACCTGGTTCTCGACGTAATTTACCCTTTTATAGGGGTTGACGCTGGCACCATCACGTGGGTTTTCGTAAAATCAGAAGGTCTGCTGAGCCGTTGCGTGAATCTGGGCTGGTTGGTGGGTTACGTCACATCAGCAGCTGGGCTGTTGGGCGGCACGCGTCTGACGTTGTCGGAAGGCGCGCGTTAGAGAGGTGGTTTTTTGAGCCGCTGGGGCTGATCTGGCGGGAACCGGGGGGTCCCGTCTTGTCAGGGCCGAGCTAGGTCGACCTGAGATGGCTGGGGCCCATCCAGCCGGCAAGGTAGTGCCGGGGCGGGGGCGAATCGGCGGACTTGGAGATGACGGGGCTGAGTCGGGCCGGTCGGGGATGGTCTTGGCCGACTCGGCGGGACCGGAGATGCCGGGGCCGAGTCGGGCCGGCCGGGCACGGCCTTGGCCGACTCGGTGGGACAAGGGACGCCGGGGCCGAGTCGGGCTGGCCAGGGATGGCCTTGGCCGACTCGGCGAGACCAGAGACGCCGGGGCTGAGTCGGGCTGGCCTGGGATGGCCCTGGCCGACTCGGCGAGACCAGAGACACCGGGGCCGAGTCGGGCCGGCCAGGGATGGCCTTGGCTGACACAGCGGGACTGGAGATGCCGGGGCCGAGTCGGGCTGGCCTGGGATGGCCTTGGCCGACTCGGCGGGACTGGAGATGCCGGGGCCGCCTGGCTAGGAGAGGCCGGGGCCGGTTGGGAACGTGCCGAGGCCGCCTGGCTTGGAGAGACCGGGGCCGGCTAGGAACGTGCCGGGGCCGCCTGGCTTGGAGAAACCGGGGCCGGCTAGGAACGTGTCGGGGCCGCCTAGCTTGGATAGGCCGGGGCCGGCTGGGAACGTGCCGGGGCCGGCTGGGAACGTGCCGGGGCCGCCTGGCTTGGAGAGACCAGGGCCGGCTAGGAACGTGCCGAGGCCGCCTGGCTTGGAGAGGCCGGGGCCAGCTGGGAACATGCCGGGGCCGCCTGGCTAGGAGAGGACGGGGCCGGCTGGGAACGTGCCGGGGCCGCCTGGCTTGGAGAGACCGGGGCCGGCTAGGAACGTGCCAGGGCCGCCTAGCTTGGAGAGACTGGGGCCGGCTAGGAAAGTGTCGTGGACGCCTGGCTTGGAGACGCCAGGGACGGCTGGGAACGTGTCGGGGCCGCCTGGCTTGGAGATGTCGGCCTTTGAGGTGCCGGTCTTGGAGGTGTTGGCCTTTGGGGCCGTCAGTCCTTGGAGCCGTCGGTCTTCGGGGTGCCGGTCTTGCAGGTGCCGGTCTTGGAGATGTCAGCCATTGGAGCCGTCGGGTGTCGGCCTTTGGGGCCGTCGGTCTTTGGAGCCGTCGGTCTTCGGGTGTCGGCCTTGCAGGTGCCGGTCTTGGAGATGTCGGCCATTGGGGCCGTCGGGTGTCGGCCTTTGGGGCCGTCGATCCTTGGAGCCGTCGGTCTTCGGGTGTCGGCCTTTGGGGCCATCGGGTGTCGGCCTTTGGGGCCGATGGTCTTCGGGGTGTCGGCCTTTGGGGCCGATGGGTGTTGGCCATTGGGGCCGACGGTCTTCGGGGTGTCGGCCTTTGGGGCCGATGGGTGTCGGCCATTGGGGCCGTCGGTCCTTGGAGCCGTCGGTCTTTGGGTGTCGGTCTTTGGGTGTCGGCCTTTAGGGCCGTCGAGTGTCGGCCTTTGGGGCCGTCGACGGTCCTTGGAGCCGTCGGTCTTCGGGTGTCAGCCTTGCAGGTACCGGTCTTGGAGATGTCGGCCATTGGGGCCGACGGGTGTCGGCCTTTGGGGCCGTCGGTCCTTGAAGCCGTCGGTCTTCGGGTGTCGGCCTTGCAGGTGCCGGTCTTGGAGATGTCAGCCATTGGGGCCGACGGGTGTCGGCCTTTGGGGCCGTCCGAAAAAATTTTTATTTTTCATGGGGTCAACTGGCCCCATCAAATGCCCCCCATACTCTTTGAGCTTGCGTGCCCCGCATCGGCTAAGCGAAAGGAGTGTAGAACTTTTACCTTGGCACCTTGCGCTGCCTTGGATGGACATCTGCGTGCCTTCTTTGGCTGGCTGAGGGCGGCTAGTAATCCTCTCCCAATGCGGGGTCTGGGAGTGAACCCTGGAGGGTGACCTGAGAGCTGGGCGTTGTCGGGTTCCTTTTGAACCACCTCGAGGATGTGGAACCGCTGCGAGGGTGACTCCGCTAGGTACGGGGCCTTTAGGGTCTTAACCGACTCGGGGGCACCGCCGTGCCGGGGCCGAGTGGTGTCCCGTGGGCCGCGATGCCAGTGAGCTCCTTTTGAACCAGCCTGGGGGTTTGTGTTTCGCCCAAGTGGCGACTCAACCGGGTACGGAGCCTTTAGGGTCTTAACCGACTCGGGGGCACCGCCGTGCCGGGGCCGAGTGGTGTCCCATGGGCCGCAATGCTAGGAGCTCCTTTTGAACGACTTAAAGGGGGACAAGCTGTGTCGTCAAAAGGGGCCCTTTTTTATTGTTTATGCTTTGGGGAGTACATCATTGGTGATACCAGCGGAGGTTGTTCGCATTCCAGGTACGTAGAATGTGCTTCCCATCAAGCTCTTCTACTTTGTATGCCCCCCGATGGAACGCCTCGGCGATGCGGTAGGGACCTTCCCAGTTGGGGGACAGCTTGCCCCCCTCGGTAGGCTTGGATACCTCGGTCATTTAGGTGCAGAAGCTGATCCCCAGGACAACATCCCGATTGTCTGCCCCGTGGGAGTGTTGTCGACGGTGGCTTGAGCTGGTGGAGGCCCCATGATGGCCGGCAGCGGCTGTTGCGTCTTTAGGACATATTTGCCGAGGTAGCACCGCTGGATGAGCTCCTCGATGGCCCGCTTCAAGCTGTAACAGCTGTCGGTGTCGTGGCCGTAATCTCGATGGAAGCGGCAGTAGCGGCTCACGTCGCAGGGTGCACCTTTCTTCATGGGGGGAGGACGTTGGAGGTAAGGCTCGCCCCCGATCTCCATCAGGATATGGGATCGAGGGGCAAGGAGAGGAGTGAGCTCACTCCCGCCGGGGATAGGGCTTCGGCGCCTGTTGTCGGAACGGTGAGGCGGGTCAGCTAGCCTGTGTCGAGGGGGCCCGTTGGAGTTTCTTGAGGATTCCCGGTGGGTAAAATTGGCTTCATCTGTCCGGATGTACTTCTGTACCCGGAGGAGAAGGTCAGAGTAAGAGCTCAGGGGCTTCTTATCTAGGGAGAAGGTGAAGCAGGACGGAAGGAGTCCCTGCTTCAGCGCTAGGGAGGCCACCGCATCGTCGAGATGGTAGACCTCGAGGGTGGTGGTTTTGAATCGGGACACGAAGTCCCGCAGTGACTCTCCTTCCTTCTGGCGAACGGAGAAGAGGCTGTCTGCCACCCTTGGGATCCGGCGGCAGGCGTCAAAGTGGGCCAAAAATGCCCTCTCCAACTCCCGGAAGGAGTCGATGCTGTGAGGGGGCAGGTGTGAGTGCCACCCACGTGCGGCCTTCCGCAGAGTTGCGGGAAAGGCCTTACAGAGGAGGGCATCTGGGGCACCCTGGATTTGCATCATAGCCTTGAAACTTTCGAGGTGGTCGAGGGGGTCGGTCGTACTGTCGTACGGGTCCACCTGGGGGAAGCGGAACCTCGAGGGAACCGGTTCCTCCAGGATGCGGCGAGTGTAGTGAGGACGATTGTCGAACTCTTCCTCCGGCTGATGGTTGATCTTCTTGGCGAGCTCGTCGAGGCGCCGGTTGTACTCCTCCAGGCGTTCCTCCGCCTGGCGGTTGATCGTCAGGGCCTTCCGAGATGGCTCGGAGGAAGAAGAAGAAGAGGAGGCAGAAGGAGATGGAGACGGAAGTCGGGACTTCCGCCTGGGTTCCTCGTGATGATGTGGCTTGGGAGGAAACTCGTTTGGGCTATGGTCAGGGGACCGCAGCCGCTTGGAGGGCTCGCGCCGAGGCTTCCTAGGGGAAGCTTGACGTTGGTCGGTCTCTCGCCGACCGGCCTCCCGCCGGGGGGAGCCTCCCCTCGCTGACTGCTGGCTGGCGAGGAGAGCAGTCTAATGCTGGGTGGCCACGGACTGTCATTGCTGGAGCCCGTGAATCATGGCGGTGAGATTCTGGACTTGCTGGGAAAGAGTCGCCAGCCGCTGCACTATTTGGACAGCGGCGTCCGGCGGCGGGCAAGCGACCGGAGGGTCGGCAGCAGGGGGATTGGCCTCCTGCTGTCTAGTTGACGGGAGAAACCCCGCTGGGCAGCTGATGGAGGCGTCCTGAGCTCGGGTCACCACCATGGCTTCTGGACGAAGAGAGGGGATGAAAGACGTAGCTCAGGGAGAACGTTCGCTACTTTTTCTTATCCCTCCTTCCTGGTGCGCCAATCTGATGACGCTCGATCACCCCTCCTGGACATCGGGAACGGAGGCTCTTCTTCTTCACCGGGTTGCCTACAAAGAAGTCCCAAGACCGGAGAGGGTTCTCCGGTGGGACCCTCCGACACCCAAGTTAGTGACAGAGGTCACAGTAGAGAAGGAGCTCGAGAGAGCTCTTGAGGAGGGAGAGGTCTCAGAAGGATCAGGTAGTTCCTTTGAGAATTAGGGCATCAAGTGCGTAAAAATGTGTGTTACCTGGTTCTCGACGTAATTTATCCTTTATAGGGGTTGACATTGGCACCATCACGTGGGTTTTCGTGAAGTCAGAAGGTCTGCTGAGCCATTGCGTGAATCTGGGCTGGTTGCTGGGTTACGTCCCATCAGCAACTGGGCTATTGGGCGGTGCGCGTTTGACGTTGTCGGGTGGCGCGCGTCAGAGAGGTGGTTTTTTGAGCCGCTGGGGCTGATTTGGCAGGAACCGGGGGGTCTCATCTTGTCAGGGCCGAGCTGGGTCGACCTGAGATGGTTGGGGCCCGTCCAACCGGCAAGGCAGTGCCGGGGTAGGGCCGAATCGGTGGACTTGGAGACGACGGGGCCGAGTCGGGCCGGCCGGGGATGGCCTTGGCCGACTCAGCGGGACCGGAGATGCCGGGGCCGAGTCGGGCCGACCGGGGACGACCTTGGCCGACTCGGCGGGACAGGGGACGCCGGGGCCGAGTCGGGCCGGCCAGGGATGGCCTTGGCCGACTTGGAGACGCCGGGGCCGAGTCGGGCTGGCCTGGGATGGCCCAGGCCAACTCGGTGGGACCGGAGATGTCGGGGCCGAGTCAGGCCGGCCAGGGATGGCCTTGGCCGACTCAGCGGGACTGGAGATGCCGGGGCCGAGTCGGGCTGGCCTGGGATGGCCTTGGCCGACTCGGTGGGACTGGAGATGCCGGGGCCGCCTGGCTAGGAGAGGCCGAGGCCGGCTGGGAACGTGCCGGGGCCACCTGGCTTGGAGAGACTGGGCCGGCTAGGAACTTTCTGGGGCCGCCTGGCTTGGAGAGACCGGGGCCGGCTAGGAACGTGTCGGGGCCGCCTGGCTTGGAGAGATCGGGGCCGGCTGGGAACATGCCGGGGCCGCCTGGCTTAGAGAGACCGGGGCCGACTGGGAACATGCCAGGGCCGCCTGGCTAGGAGAGGCCGGGGCCGGCTGGAAATGTGTCGGGGCCACCTGGCTTGGAGAGACCGGGGCTGGCTAGGAACGTGCCGGGGCCACCTAGCTTGGAGAGACCGGGGCCGGCTAGGAACGTGCTGGGGCCGCCTGGCTTGAAGAGGCAGGGGCCGGCTGGGAACGTGCTGGGGCCGCCTGGCTTGGAGATGCCAGCCTTTGAGGTGCCGATCTTGGAGGTGTTGGCCTTTGGGGCTGTCGGTCTTCGGGGTGCCGGCCTTGCAGGTGCCGGTCTTGGAGATGTCGGCCATTGGGGCCGTCGGGTGTTGGCCTTTGGGGTCGTCGGTCTTTGGAGCCGTCGGTCATCGGGTGTCGGCCTTGCAGGTGCCGGTCTTGGAGATGTCGGCCATTGGGGCCGTCGGGTGTCGGCCTTTGGGGCCGTCGGTCCTTGGAGCCGTCGGGTTTCGGCCTTTGGGGCCGACGGTCTTCGGGATGTCGGCCTTTGGGTCCGTCGGGTGTCGGCCTTTGGGGCCGATGGGTGTCGGCCTTTGGGGCCGACGGTCTTCGGGTTGTCGGCCTTTGGGGCCGATGGGTGTCGGCCATTGGGGCCGACAGTCTTCGGGGTGTCAGCCTTTGGGGCCGACGGGTGTCGGCCATTGGGGCCGTCGGTCCTTGGAGCCGTCGGTCTTCGGGTGTCGGCCTTTGGGGCCATCAGGTGTCGGCCTTTGGGGCCGTCGGTCCTTGGAGCCGTCGGTCTTCGAGTGTCGGCCTTGCAGGTGCCGGTCTTGGAGATGTCGACCATTGGGGCCAATGGGTGTCGGCCTTTGGGGCCGTCGGTCCTTGGAGCCGTCGGTCTTCGGGTGTCGGCCTTGCAGATGCCAGTCTTGGAGATGTCGGCCATTGGGGCCGACGGGTGTCGGCCTTTGGGGCCGTCAGTCCTTGGAGCCGTCGGTCTTCGGGTGTCGGCCTTGCAGGTGCCGGTCTTGGAGATGTCGGCCATTGGGGCCAACGGGTGTCGGCCTTTGGGGCCGTCCGAAAAAAATTTTATTTTTCATGGGGTCAACTGGCCCCATCAAATACCCCCCACACTCCTTGAGCTTGCGTGCCCCGCATTGGCTAAGCGAAAGGAGTGTAGAACTTTTACCTTGGCACCTTGCGCTGCCTTGGATGGACGTGTGCGTGCCTTCTTTTGCTGGCTGAGGGTGACTAGTAATCCTCTCCCAACGCGGGGTCTGGGAGTGAACCCCGAAGGGTGACCTGAGAGCTGGGCATCGTCAGGTTCCTTTTGAACCGCCTCGGGGGTGTGGAACCGTTGCGAGGGGCGACTCAGCCGGGTACGGGACCTTTAGGGTCTTAACCGACTCGGGGGCACCGCCGTGCCGGGGCCGAGTGGTGTCCCGTGGGCCGCGATGCCAGTGAGCTCCCTTTGAACCAGCTTGGGAGTTTGTGTGCCGCCCAAGTGGCGACTCAACCGGGTATAGAGCCTTTAGGGTCTTAACTGACTCGGGGGCACCGCCGTGCCGAGGCCGAGTGGTGTCCCATGGGCTGCAATGCCAGTGAGCTCCTTTTGAACCAGCTTGGGGGTTTGTGTGCCGCCCAAGTGGTGACTCAACTGGGTACGGAGCCTTTAGGGTCTTAACTGACTCGGGGGCACCGCCGTGCCATGGCCGAGTGGTGTCCCGTGGGCCACGATGCCAGCGAGCTCCTTTTGAACCAGCTTGGGTGTTTGTGTGCCGCCCAAGTGGCGACTCAACCGGGTACGAAGCCTTTAGTGTCTTAACCGACTCGAGGGCACCGCCGTGCCGGGGCCGAGTGGTGTCCCGTGGGCCGCTATGCCAGCGAGCTCCTTTTGAACCAGCTTGGGGGTTTGTGTGCCGCCCAAGTGGCGACTCAATCGGGTACGGAGCCTTTAGGGTCTTAACCGACTCGGGGGCACCGCCGTGCCGGGGCCGAGTGGTGTCCCGTGGGCCGCGATGCCGGCGAGCTCCTTTTGAAAGACTTAAGGGGGGACAAGCTGTGTCGTCAGAAGGCGCCCTTTTTATTGTTTATGCTTTGGAGAGTACATCATTGGTGATACCGGCGGAGGTTGTCCGCATTCCAGGTACGTGGAATGTGCTTCCCGTCATGCTCTTCTAGTTTGTATGCCCCCCGGTGGAACACCTCGGCGATGCGGTAGGGACCTTCCCAGTTGGGGGACAGCTTGCCCCCCTTGGTAGGCTTGGATACCTCAGTCATTTAGGTGCAGAAGCTGATCCCCAGGACAACATCCCGATCGTCTGCCCCGTGGGAGTGTTGTCGACGGTGGCTTGAGCTGGTGGAGGCCCCATGATGGCCGGCGGCGGCTGTTGCGTCTTCTGGACATATTTGCCGAAGTAGCCCCGCTGGATGAGCTCCTCGATGGCCCGCTTCAAGCTGTAACAGCTGTCGGTGTCGTGGCCGTAATCCTGGTGGAAGCGGCAGTAGCGGCTCACGTCGCGGGGTGCACCTTTCTTCATTGGGGGAGGACGTTGGAGGTAAGGCTCGCCCTCGATCTCCATTAGGATGTGGGATCGAGGGGCAAGGAGAGGAGTGAGCTCACTTCCGCCGGGGATAGGGCTTCGGCGCCTGTTGTCGGAATGGTGAGGCAGGTCAGCTCGCCTGTGTCGAGGGGGCCCGTTGGAGTTTCTTGAGGATTCCTGGCGGGTAAAATTGGGTTCATCCGCCCGGATATACTTCTGTGCCCGGAGGAGGAGGTCGGAGTAAAAGCTCGAGGGCTTCTTATGCAGGGAGAAGGTGAAGCGGGATGGAAGGAGTCCCCGCTTCAGCGCTAGGGAGGCCACCGCATCGTCAAGATGGTAGACCTCGAGGGCGGCGGCTTTGAATCGGGACACGAAGTCCCGCAGTGACTCTCCTTCCTTCTGGCAGACGGAGAAGAGGCTGTCTGCCACCCTTGGGATCCGGCGGCAGGCGTCAAAGTGGGCAAAAAATGTCCTCTCCAACTCCCGGAAGGAGTCGATGCTGTGAGGGGGCAGGTGTGAGTGCCACGCACGTGCGGCCTTCCGCAGAGTTGCGGGGAAGGCCTTGCAGAGGAGGGCGTCTGGGGCGCCCTGGATTTGCATCATAGCCTTGTAACTTTTGAGGTGGTTGAGGGGATCGGTCGTACCATCGTACGGGTCCACCTGGGGGAAGCAGAACCTCGAGGAAACCGGTTTCTCCAGGATGCGGTGAGTGTAGGGAGGATGATTGTCGAACTTTTCCTCCGGCTGATGGTTGATCTTCATGGCGAGCTCGTCGAGGCGCCGGTTGTACTCCTCCAGGCGTTCCTCCGCCTGGCGGTTGATCGTCGGTGCCTTCCGAGATGGCTTAGAGGAAGAAGAAGAGGAGGAGGCAGAAGGAGATGGAGACGGAAGTCGGGACTTCCGCCTAGGTTCCTCGTGATGATGTGGCTTGGGAGGAAACTCGTTTGGGCTGTGGTCAAGGGACCGTGGCCGCTTGGAGGGCTCGCGCCGAGGCTTCCTAGGGGAAGCTTGACATCGGCCGGTCTCTCGCCGACCGGCCTCCCGCTGGGGGGAGCCTCCTCTCGCTGACTGCTGGCTGGCGAGGGGAGCAGTCTGATGCTGGGTGGCCATGGACTGCCGTTGCTGGAGCCCGTGGATCATGGCGGTGAAATTCTGGACTTGCTGGGAAAGAATCGCCAGCCGCTCTGCTGTTTGGACAGCGGCGTCCGGCGGCGGGCAAGCGACCGAAGGGTCGGCAGCAGGGGGATTGGCCTCCTGCTGTCTAGTTGGCGGGGGAAACCCCGCTGGGCAGCTGATGGAGGCGTCCTGAGCTCGGGTCACCACCATGGCTTCTGGACGAAGAGAGGGGACGAAAGATGTAGCTCAGGGAGAATGTTCGCTACTTTTTCTTATCCCCCCTTCCTGGCGTGCCAATCTGATGACGCTCGATCACCCCTCCTGGACGTCGGGAATGGAGGCTCTTCTTCTTCACCGGATTGCTTGCAAAGAAGTCCCAAGATCGGAGAGGGTTCTCCGGTGGGACCCTCCGACGCCTAAGTTAGTGACAGAGGTCACAGTAGAGAATGAGCTCGAGAGAGCTCTTGAGGAGGGAGAGGTCTCAGAAGGATCAGGTAGTTCCTTTGAGAATTAGGGCATCAAGTGCGTAAAAATGTGTGTTACCTGGTTCTCGACGTAATTTACCATTTTATAGGGGTTGATGCTGGCACCATCACGTGGGTTTTCGTGAAGTCAGAAGGTCTGCTGAGCTGTTGCGTGAATCTGGGCTGGTTGGTGGGTTACGTCCCATCAGCAGCTGGGCTGTTGGGTGGCGCGCGTCTGACGTTGTCGGGCGGCACGCATCAGAGAGGTGGTTTTTTGAGCCGCTGGGGCTGATCTGGCAGGAACCGGGGGGTCCCATCTTGTCAGGGCCAAGTTGGGTCGACCTGAGATGGCTGGGGCCCATCCAGCCGGCAAGGCAGTGCCGGGGCGGGGCCGAGTCGGGCCGACCAGGGATGGCCTTGGCGACTCGGCAGGACCGGAGACGCCGGGGCCGAGTCGGACCGACCGGGAATGGCCTTGGCCGACTCGGCGGGACAGGGGATGCCGGGGCTGAGTCGGGCCGGCCAGGGATGGCCTTGGCCGACTCGGCGGGACCGGAGACGCCGAGGCCAAGTCGGGCTGGCCTGGGATGGCCCTGGCCGACTCGGCGGGACCGGAGACGCCGGGGCCGAGTCGGGCCGGCCAGGGATGGCCTTGGCCGACTCGGCGGGACTGGAGATGCCGAGGCCAAGTCGGGCTGGCCTGGGATGGCCTTGGCCGACTCGGCAGGACTGGAGATGCCGGGGCCGCCCGGCTAGGAGAGGCCGGGGCCGACTGGGAACGTGTCGGGGCTGCCTGGCTTGGAGAGACCGGGCCGGCTAGGAACGTGCCGGGGCCACCTGGCTTGGGGAGGCCGGGGCCGGCTGGGAATGTGCCGGGGCTTCCTGGCTAGGAGAGGCCGGGGCCGGCTGGGAACGTGTCGGGGCCGCCTGGCTTGGAGAGACCGGGGCCGGCTAGGAACGTGCCGGGGCCGCCTGGCTTGGAGAGACCGGGGCCGGCTAGTAACGTGCCGGGGCCGCCTGGCTTGGAGAGGCCGGGGTCGGCTGGGAACGTGCCAGGGCCTCCTGGCTAGGAGAGGCCGGGGCCAGCTGGGAACGTGCCGGGGCTGCCTGGCTTGGAGAGATCGGGGTCGGCTAGGAATGTGCCGGGGCCGCCTGGCTTGGAGAGACCGGGGCCGGGTAGGAACGTGCCGGGGCCGCCTGGCTTGGAGAGGCCGGGGCCGGATGGGAACGTGCCGGGGCCGCCTGGCTTGGAGATGCCGGCCTTTGAGGTGCCGGTCTGGGAGGTGTTGGCCTTTGGGGCCGTCGGTCCTTGGAGCCGTCGGTCTTCAGGGTGCCGGCCTTGCCGGTGCCGGTCTTGGAGATGTCGGCCATTGGGGCCGTCAGGTATCGGCCTTTGGGGCTGTCGGTCTTTGGAGCCGTCGGTCTTCGGGTGTCGGCCTTGCAGGTGCCGGTCTTGGAGATGTCAGCCATTGGGGCCGTCGGGTGTCGGCCTTTGGGGCCGTCGGTCCTTGGAGCCGTCGGTCTTCGGGTGTCGGCCTTTGGGGCCGTCGGGTGTCGGTCTTTGGGGCCGACGGTCTTCGGGGTGTCGGCCTTTGGGGCCGATGGGTGTCGGCCATTGGGACCGACGGTCTTCGGGGTGTTGGCCTTTGGGGCCGATGGGTGTCGGCCTTTGGGGCCGACGGTCTTCATGGTGTCGGCCTTTGGGGCCGACGGGTGTCGGCCATTGGGGCCGTCAGTCCTTGGAGCTGTCGGTCTTCAGGTGTCGGCCTTTGGGGCCGTCGGGTGTCGGCCTTTGGGGCCGTCGGTCCTTGGAGCCGTCGGTCTTCGGGTGTCGGCCTTGCAGGTACCGGTCTTGGAGATGTTGGCCATTGGGGCCGACGGGTGTCGGCCTTTGGGGCCGTCGGTCTTCGGGTGTCGGCCTTGCAGGTGCCGGTCTTGGAGATGTCGGCCATTGGGGCCGACGGATGTCGGCCTTTGGGGCCGTCAGAAAAAAAATTTATTTTCATGGGGTCAACTGGCCCCATCAGCCTTCATTGGAGGATGCTGCAGAGGGCATCAAGATGGAGGAGGTTGATTAAACTTTACCTATAATATGTGCCCAATTATTTTGTGATGTTTTTAGCCTTTTATTTTGCTATCTTCGGTGACCTCTTTAGCTACAGCCAGAGGTCTAGATATTTTTGTTCTTGCCTTCGTGGAACTTTGTGATGTTCAACTATTTCAAAATTCCATATGATATCAGTTGAGCTATTTTCTGCTCTGTTTTTCATGTCCGTGTTGTTTATTCATTTAGCTCAGCATGAATATATTAGCCAGTTGCTTGTCTTCACTGGTTTTTATAAAGAGCAATCTCCAATCTCAAAAATTCACGGATAGTATTAGCAAGGGGCGGAGGGGGATTTCAAATGACGGACGGTATTGCTTATCATGCACCAAATTTAAGTTAGGTCTATATCCTAAACCAGTTTTATCATATATAGCTCTTTGATTGCTTAACAATAAATTAAGTTTTTCAGAACTATAAGTAAATTTATCAACAATATTCTTATATTTATCAACTTCCTTCTTTAGCTTATCATTTTCATTGAAAATTGATTCTCTTTCTTTTGTCATATTTTCCTTTTCAGATTTCAGCATTTTAATTTCATTAGTAAGATCATCTTTTTCTTTAATAAGAATTGAGTTATCATTTTTCAAAGATTTGTATTTCTTTTTCAAAACTTTAAAATCATCTACTAGTTCATTGAAAGCTTCAAATAATTCATCAAATGAAAACTCATCACTAGGATTTTCAGAACTTACCTCGCTGTCGTCGTTTGCCATAAAGCAAATGTTTGCAACTTCTTTTTGTTCTTCCTCTGAAGAGGATTCATCGCTGTCACTCCAGGTTGCAATATAGGCTTTCTTCTTCTTCTTGTAAGTCTTCTTCAATTGTGGACAATCGTATCTAAAGTGCCCCGGTTTCTTACACTCATAGCAAATCAAGGGGTCTTTCTCTTTGTCCTTGTCCTTTTCTTTTTCTTTTTCTCCTTCTATCTTAATTCCAGATTTCTTCTTGTGGAAGGGTCTCTTTCTTCTCATGAATTTTTTAAATTTTCTTGCTAGAAGAGCTGTCTCATCATCATCATCATCATTATCACTGCAGCTCTCCTCATTTTCTGCAGCCTTAAGAGCTATAGTCTTTTTCTTCTTCACATCTTCTTCTATGTGCTGCTTCATAGTTAATTCATGGGTCATAAGGGATCCAAGTAGCTCCTCCAAGGGTAAGGTGTTGAGGTCCTTGGCTTCTTGGATTGCTGCCACTTTTGCTTCCCAAGTCCTTGGTAGTGACCTAAGAATTTTGTGAACAAGTTCAGAATTAGTATAGGTCTTGCCTAGACTTTTTAAACCATTTACAATATCGGTGAATCTAGTATACATGCATGCAATAGTTTTCAGTTTGCTCCATGCTAAATAATTCATATTTATGAACAAAAATATTTATTTTAGATTCCTTTACTTGATTAGTACCCTCATGGGTAACCTCTAATCTATCCCATATTTCTTTTGCAGAATTACATGTAGAAATGCGATTAAATTCATTTGCATCTAATGAACAATAGAAGACATTCATGACCTTAGCATTGAGCTGAGCCATTTTCCTATCATTATCATTCCAATCCCTTTTGGGCTTAGGAACAATAGAGCCATCAACAATGTGTGTGGGTGTGCTAGGTCCATTAATTATAACACTCCACAATTCATAAGCAGAAGCTTGAATGAATATCCTCATTCTTGCTTTCCAATATGAATAGTTGGAGCCATTAAATAAGGGAGGTCTATTTGTAGAATGACCTTCAGCAAATGAAGATCCAACTTGAGCTGCCATTTGGATCTTTAGCTCTTGATCATGTGATCAGATTCAAATGAGCACTAGCTCTGATACCAATTGTTGGCTCAGATGGCTACCCAAGAGGGAGGGGGGGTGAATTGGGTTCTTTAAAAAAAATTTAACCTTTTCAAAACTATTGGCTTTAAGATAAATGAAATTAAATGACATGCAAATATAAAGCACAAACAAGGAGATAGAGATAGAGATAATAGAAGCACGGCAAATACAAAGATTTTATAGTGGTTCGGTATATCCAACACCTACGTCCACTCCCAAGATTCACTTGGGTCCACACTATAATCGACTTGATTACAGTCGAGTTATTTTCCAAGATCACAACTCACAACTTATTGTTTTACCCGGGATCACAACGAACCCAGCCGGTTTTCCGGCTCACCAGCACAAAACCCTAAACTCAAGCTAAACTAGCTTGACCCGAGGTATACAACCTCCACTAGTTTAATCCCCCTGATTGAACCAGCAAAAACAAGAATAATGTTTAAGATACAAGACAGCTCCTTAAATGAGCAAATATTCAAATAAATGAACAAGGTTTAGAAAAGCCTGTTTGAAGTGGATTGGATTTGAGCTTTTCTTCTTTTCTTCTTTTCCTCTTCTCTTTGGAGATGTTGAATCAGGCCTCAGCTTTGATTCGTTGCAAATGTTGCAGATGAGAAGTTGGAAAATCTTCAAAACAGAGCTTCTTCCCCTTTTTGTGAATCTTTCGATTTTTCAAATTTGAATGCCTTGGATTCTTCTTTGAGCTTTGTGAAGTCGAAGGATTTGAATTTGAATACTTCTCTCTTGGATTTCAGGCTCAAGACTTCTAGGATTTTTTATTTGAATATTCTCTCTATTTTTCATTTTTTCATTTTTCCTCTTTTCTATTTTCGTTGTTCTTTTTCAAACGGGCGTTCTCCCTTTTTATAGATTTTCTTTAATCCATTTTTGGGAAGAAACTAGCCATTGGAGTGTACCTGGAAAAAAATATATCTGTTAGAAGTTAGGTAAAAAGGAAATATTACCGTTAGAGCTGATCTGGCATTTTAAATTTTCGTCCCAGACAGGTTGGAGTCGGCTCCAACTTTTCAGGTGTCGGCTCCAAGTTGTTTATCCAAAAATAGAAAGTTCTGAGTTCGTCGAGGAGTCGGCTCCGAAAAAGTTAGGTGTCGGCTCGCCATCGTCAGGTGTCGGCTCTAGAATACTGTGTGTGTCGACTCCAAGATGCTCAGAAAATAAGCGTTCTGTCCCCGCATCGGAGTCGGCTCCAGACACTATAAGTGTCGACTCCGAAACTCTGGGTGTCGGCTCCGAAACTCTAGGTGTCGGTTCTGGACCGTATCAAAAATCAGAAGAATATTTGACTGGCCATGGGGTCGGCTCCATGAATTCTAGGTGTCGACTCCAGGTTCTGAAACTTTGAAACTTATGATTTGCAATTGATTCAAAACACGTTTCTTAATACCTTTAAATCGATCAAATATTTTTAAGCCCTGAAACACTTGTCAAATCCATTAGTAATCAAATATACTCAATTCCTTTATTAATCATCAAAATCAATAATTGGGTCAACAATCTCCCCCTTTTTGATGATTATAAAAACATTGAGTATATGCTTAGTATTCTTAAATTAAAATTTTCAAGAAAGTGATCCTCACAAACAAGCTCCCCCTGAATAAGGTAGCTCCCCCTGTGAAGTTCAAATTATCAATTGTATCTCCCTATTGCTTTACATATTTATCAATTGTTCTTCCTATTGCTTTATATTTGATACCAATTAAATAAATGCCAATTAAAGCATAACTAATCAATGCATATACGACATAACTTTCTCCCCTTTTTTGTAATCAACAAAAAGATAAAGAAAAGTTAAGTCAAAAGATAAGATTGATAGATCAAAAGATAATTTCATTTCATGAAGTCAAGTATTGCAAAAAAGAATACTTTCATTACATCAAACTTAAACTTCATTACATCAAAAACTAAATTCATTACATCAAAAACTTAAACTTCATTATCAAAAACTAAATTTTCATTACATCAAAACATTAAACAACATATCTCAAAAACTTTGACTTCATTACAAGAAAATTACAGATTGTTTCTAATGATCCTTGTCAAATGATCCAAAATCTTTCCCATTCCATCATTTTGAGTGGCTACAAATTCTTTCAACCTTCTATCAACAAAAGCAAGCAGTCATAATTTTATCTTGAAGCTCTGCATTGCACTTTGAATAGGTCTCAGAATCTCCACAGATGTCTTTAAGTTCTTCAAATATATTCTTCAAATCACTACTTAAAGATCCAGCAGAAGAGCTAAGAGTTGACTCAATTTTGGCAATCCGATCATCTAGGGAATAAAGAGTTTCTTTTAGATTCATAAATTTATTATCAAACTCAGTCTTCAATTCATCCTTCTGAGCAGCAAGCAAGCTTTGAGTTGCTCCATTTGAAGGTCTGAAAATCCAACTGATGAAGTAGATGGCTAAACATGAATATGAGCAGGTGCAGGGGCAGGAACAGGACTCCTTGGCTGTGGAGAGGAAACCCTCACAGATGGACCAGCCTCACAAGGTCCAGAAAGTCTAGGCTCAGGGGCTCTCTCATCCAAGTTACCTTTCCTTTCCCATTGCCCGTTCACCTTTACAAATCCCATCCTATGCAAAGTGGCCAGACTGTAATAATCATATGTCTCAGGTTCTTGGAGGGTTCATTGTCCAAAATTACAATCCCTTGGCTTTTGAATACCATAGTTAAAACCATGCCGTAGGGTAGTGACGATCTTCTCTTCCTCCAGCCTCGGCCATATAAAATATCATCATAGCAGTTAGGTTGATAGGTTGACCGGTCAATACACTGTCCATCACAACAATGTCCCGCTCAGAGACATACTCAAAACGTCCGGTCTTTGGGAACAAAATCCTGCTGCAAATGTTGTGTAGCAATCTTAATTCCAAGGGCAACTGGTTAGCCCTAATCTCCTCAAATTCTTCAACATCTCTCCCTAACATCCTTGATAGGGCCGCTGATCTCTCACTGTGCATATCCGCAGCTAATCCGGTAATGGGGATGCTCAGGAGATTTCCTAATTTTTGAAATGTAAGATGAATCTGTTTGCCTCTAACAGAGCTAACTAAACCACCATCACCTCTCGATAAATTAAAGTAAAATTCTTTCACTAGTGCTGGGTAAGTAGGAACATCAAGACAACAAACTCTATCCCATCCAAGCTCCTTGAGTTGATTACCAATCGAAAAACCCTCGGATTCAAAGAACTCAAAGTCAACTTTCCTACCCATTGTGATTACCCTCCCTGCTAGGGTATCTACCTGAGGTGAAGTGGTGTTGGGATTGTCTGAAGCGGTGGAGGAATCCTCGCTTGGAGACGGCTCGCGGACGAGTCGCCTCACGCATTTTCGGTCACCACAGGCGCTCCAATCACCGAACCTCTCCTCTTAGGTGCCATTGGATCCTTAGGAAAGCTTGGGTAGAGTGGAATTAGAGATGGGGAGGCTTTGAGAGAGTTTTGGAGGAATTTGGTGAGGATTCAAAAGTTACGAAATGACGAGGTGTCGACTCTGCCCTAATAATTCGATTTGGGATTCCAAGGTGTCGACTCCCGCAAAGTCGGGTGTCGACTCCAAATCGCTAACACAGTCAGCGCTCGAACTGGAGTCGGCTCCACTTATACGGGTGTCGGCTCCAAGGTCAGGGACCGAGAGCAACACAGACAAAGGTGTCGACTCCTCATTCTGAGGTGTCGACTCCAATGACAGTTTCAGAGAAAATAATTGAGATTCAAACATCTGAAACTTGTCAAAATAAATTCATAAAATCTTGATAAAATTTTGGAGAATGAAGAATCAAATTGCTCAGATGACTAGATAATTTGTCCTTAAAATTATGAAAGGAATATCAAGAAATTAATATAGATCTAGAAGTCATTCCTTAGAGTTCAAAATCAATCCAAAGGGTCACATATCCCTAATTCACCTCTAAGATAACAAAATCTCTCTTCACTCAAAGGTTTTGTAAATATATCAGCTAATTGTTCTTCAGTATTAACATATTCAAGACAAATTTCATTATTAGCTACATGTTCTCTTATAAAGTGATATCTAATTTCAATGTGTTTTGTTTTTGTTGTTTTATCAGTGTTATCACCGTAATCTTCAAGTTGTCTCTTAATCCATAGGATTTGAGCACAGCAACTTCCAGCTGCAACATATTCTGCTTCAGCAGTAGATAATGCAACCGAATTTTGCTTTTTGCTAAACCATGAGATTAAGTTACTTCCTAAGAATTGGCATGCACCACTTGTGCTTTTTCTATCTAATTTACATCCAGCATAATCAGAATCAGAATATGCAATCAAGTTTAATGTTGAGTCTCTAGAATACCATAAACCTACATTTTTAGTTCCACTTAATATCTTAAGATTCTTTTAACAGCAATTAAATGTGATTCTTTAGGTTCAGATTGAAATCTAGCACATAACATACAGCAAACATTATATCTGGTCTACTTGCAGTTAAGTAAAGAAGGGATCCGATTATACCTCGATAATATTTTTGATCAACTTTCTTACCTTCTTCATCTTTGTCCAGCTTGCATGAAGGACTCATTGGTGTTCCGAGGGGTTTGATTGATTCCATACCAAACTTCTTGAGAGTTCTCTTGTGTATTTGGCTTGGTTGATGAAAGATTCCCTCTTTGCTTTGTTTGATTTGGAGTCCAAGGAAGAAGTTGAGTTCTCCCATCATGCTCATTTCAAATTCACCCTGCATCAACTTAGCAAATTCTTGACATAACAAATTGTTAGTAGCACCAAATACAATATCATCAACATATATTTGTACTACTAATAAATCTTTCTTTTCTTTTCAAAAATAGTGTTTTATCAACATTTCCTCTTATAAAATCATTTTCAATCAAAAATTTACTTAATCTATCATACCAAGCTCTAGGTGCTTGTTTCAAACCATATAGTGCTTTGTGCAATTTAAAAACGTGATTTGAAATTCATGATCTTCAAAACCTGGTGGTTGTTCAACAAAAACTTCTTCATTTATAAATCCATTTAAAAATGCACTTTTAACATCCATTTGAAATAAATTATATGCATATGACATGCAAATGCAAGTAATAATCTAATGGCTTCTAATCTAGCTACAGGTGCAAAGGTTTCATCAAAATCAATACCTTCTTCTTGATTATATCCTTTTGCAACTAATCTAGCTTTGTTTCTAATTACTATGCCATTTTCATCTAATTTATTTCTAAATACCCATTTTGATCCTATAACAGAATGATCTTTAGGTCTTTCTACTAAGAGTCCAAACATTATTTCTAGTAAATTGATTTAATTCTTCTTGCATAGCTAACATCCAATTATTATCTTTTTCAGCTTCTTCAATAGTTTTAGGTTCAATTTGAGATACAAATGCAAGATGATTACTATGTTTCTCATTGATGATCTAGTTCTTATTCCTTGAGATGGATCACCTATAATCAATTCCTTGGATGACTATAAGCATATCTCCAATCTCTAGGTAGATCTACATCATTATGATTTAACATCATAGGAGAATCATTATCTTTAGCTTCTTGTTCATGATCTGAAGATACATCATATTTAATTTTTCAAGATCTTTTCTAGAATGTTTGTATCTTCCTCATCATCAATCTTTTCAGAACTTGATGCTAAAGATTCATCAAAAATTACATGAATAGATTCTTCACAATTAAGTTTCTCTTGTTAAACACTCTATATGCTTTACTAGTTGTTGAATATCCTAAGAAAATTCCTTCATCAGATTTTGCATCAAATTTTCCTAATTATTTTTACCATTATTATGAATGAAACATTTACAACCAAATGCATGAAAATAACTTATGTTTGGTTTTCTATTATTCCATAATTCATAAGGTGTTTTCTTTAATGATTGGTCTTATTAAAGCTCTATTTAGAATGTAACATGCTGTGTTAATAGCTTCCGCCCAAAAGTATTTTGGTAAGTTGCTTTCACATAGCATGGTACGGGCCATGTCTTCTAGAGTTCTATTTTTCTTTCAACTACTCCATTTTGTTGTGGGTTCTAGGTGCAGAAAAATTATGATTAATACCATTTTCATGCAAAAACTTTCAAATAAGTGATTTTCAAATTCAGTTCCATGATCACTTCTTAGAGACACTATGGTAGTGTTTTTCTCATTTGTGACTTTCTTGAAGAATTTCAAAAATATCGAGAAAGTCTCATCTTTGTGAGCTAAAAACATTACCCAAGTGTATCTAGAGTAATCATCTACAATCACAAGACCATATTTCTTTCCTCCTAGACTTGTGGTTCTAGTTGGTCCAAAAAGGTCCATGTGAAGTAGCTCTAAGTGGCCTAGAAGTTGAAACAATATTTTTAGATTTGAAAGAACTTCTAGTTTGTTTTCCAAATTGACATGCATCACATATTTTGTTATTTTCAAAATCTAGTTTGGAAGTCCTTTTACTAAATCCATTCTAATTAGTTTTGAAATAAGGTGTGTGCTTGCATGACCTAATCTACGATGCCACAACCAACCAATCTCATTCATATTAGCATTATTAGCAACTAAGCAATGATTACTAGTAGACAAATTGTCTAAATCAATCAAGTATACATTGCCATTTCTATTTCCATAAAAACAATGCTATTATCAATGGGATTAGAAACAGTGCATATTGAAGATTCAAATGATACTTTAAAACCTTTATCACATAATTGGTTATACTAATTAAGATTATGTTTCAAACCATCAACATATAAGTACATTTTCAATATATGTGGAGGGAGTTATTTGAATGTTACCAAACCCCATGATTTGGCCTTTGCCATTGTCACCAAATGTAACAACTCCTCCTCTTTTGCTCTCAAGGGTGATGAATTGATCTTTGTCACCCGTCATGTGTCTTGAGCAGCCGCTATCAAGATACCACTTTCGCTTTGATCTTTTGGCCGCAAGACACTCCTGCAAAAATAATTAAGTTTATATTTAGGTACCCAAGCTTTCTTGGGTCCTTCATGGTTAGTAGCATAAAAATTGTTCCTTTGGGAACCCATATTTTTTTCCTTTATTATTTAATTTTTTGTTACTGTTTCTTGCATCACATTCATAGGATTTATGTCCTTTTTGTTACATAATGACATGTAACATTATCTTTTTTCTTTTCTAAAAAAATTTTTCAAATTTTTGTTTTAAGTTAGGTCTATATCCTAAACCAGCTTTATCAAAATAGCTTTTGATTCTTAACAATAAATTAAGTTTTTGAACTATAAGTAAATTTATCAACAATATTCTTATATTTATCAACTTCCTTCTTTAGCTTTATCATTTTCATTGGAAATTGATTCTTTTCTTTTGTCAAATTTTCTTTTCAGATTTCAGCATTTTAATTTCATTAGTAAGATCATCTTTTTCTTTAATAAAATTGAGTTATCATTTTTCAAATTTGTATTTCTTTTTCAAAACTTTAAAATCATCTACAAGTTCATTAAAAGCTTCAAATAATTCATCAAATGCAAATCATCACAGGGTTTTCGGAACTTACCTCGTCATCGTTTGCCATAAAGCAAATGTTTGCAACTTCTTTTTGTTCTTCCTCTGAAGAGGATTCATCGCTGTCACTCCAGGTTGCAATATAGGCTTTCTTCTTCTTCTTGTAAGTCTTCTTCAATTGTGGACAATCATATCTAAAGTGCCCCGGTTTCTTACACTCATAGCAAATCAAGGGGTCTTTCTCTTTGTCCTTGTCCTTTTCCTTTTCTTTTTCTCCTTCCATCTTTTTCCAAATTTCTTCTTGTGGAAGGGTTCTTTCTTCTCATGAATTTTTTGAATTTTCTTGCTAGAAGAGCTGTCTCATCATCATCATCATCATTATCACTGCAGCTCTCCTCACTTTCTGCAGCCTTAAGAGCATAGTCTTTTTCTTCTTCACATCTTCTATGTGCTGCTTCATAGTTAATTCATGGGTCATAAGGATCCAAGAAGCTCCTCCAAGGGTAAGGTGTTGAGGTCCTTGGCTTCTTGGATTGCTGTCACTTTTGCTTCCCAAGTCCTTGGTAGTGACCTAAGAATTTTGCGAACAAGTTCAGAATTAGTATAGGTCTTGCCTAAGACTTTTCAAACCATTTACAATATCAGTAAATCTAGTATACATGCATGCAATAGTTTCAGTTTGTCCATGCTAAATAATTCATATTTATGAACAAGAATATTTATTTTAGATTCTTTACTTGATTGTACCCTCATGGGTAACCTCTAATCTATCCCAAATTCTTTTGCGGAATTACATGTAGAGATTCGATTAAATTCATTTGCATCTAATGAACAATATAAGACATTCATGGCCTTAGCATTGAGCTGTGCCATTTTCCTATCATTATCATTCCAATCCCTTTCGGGCTTAGGAACAATAGTGCCATCAACAATGTGTGTGGGTGTACTAGGTCCATTAATTATAACACCCATAATTCATAATCAGAAGCTTGAATGAATATCCTCATTCTTGCTTTCCAATATGAATAGTTGGAACCATTAAATAAGGGAGGTCTATTCGTAGAATGACCTTCAGCAAATGAAGATCCAACTTGAGCTGCCATTTGGATCTTTAGCTCTTGATCGTGTGATCAAATTCAAATGAGCACTAGCTCTGATACCAATTGTTGGCCCAGATGGCAACCCAAGAGGGGGGGGTGAATTGGGTTCTTTAAAAAAATTTTAACCTTTTAAAAACTATTGGCTTTAAGATAAATGAAATTAAATGCATGCAAATATAAAGCACAAACAAGGAGATAGAGATAGAGATAATAGAAGCACGGCAAACACAAAGATTTTATAGTGGTTCGGTGTATCCAACACCTACGTCCACTCCCAAGATTCACTTGGGTCCACACTATAATCGACTTGATTACAGCGAGTTGTTTTCCAAGATCACAACTCACAACTTGTTGTTTTACCCGGATCACAACGAACCCAGCCAGTTTTCTGGCTCACCAGCACAAAACCCTAAACTCAAGCTAAACTAGCTTGACCCGAGGTATACAACCTCCACTAGTTCAATCCCCCTAATTGAACCAGCAAAAACAAGAATAATGTTTAAGATACAAGACAGCTCCTTAAATGAGCAAATATTCAAATAAATGAACAAGGTTTAGAAAAGCCTGTTTGAAGTGGATTGGATTTGAGCTTTTCTTCTTTTCCTCTTCTCTTTGTAGATGTTGAATCAGGCCTCAGCTTTGATTTGTTGCAAATGTTGCAGATGAGAAGTTGGAAAATCTTCAAAATAGCTTCTTCCCCTTTTTGTGAATCCTTCGATTTTTCAAATTTGAACGCCTTGGATTCTTCTTTGAGCTTTGTGAAGTGGAAGGATTTGAATTTAAATACTCTCTCTTGGATTTCAAGCTCAAGACTTCTCGGATTTTTGATTTGAATATTCTCTCTATTTTCTATTTTTCTTTCTTTTTCTATTTTTGTTGTTCTTTTTTAAACGGGCGTTCTCCCTTTTTATAGATTTTCTTTAACCCGTTTTTGGGAAGAAACTAGCCGTTGGAGTGTACCTGGAAACAAAATATATCCATTAGAAGTTAGGTAAAAAGGAAATATTACCGTTAGAGCTGATCTAGCATTTTAAATTTTCATCCCAGACAGGTTGGAGTCGGCTCCAACTTTTCAGGTGTCGGCTCCAAGTCATTTATCCCAAAATAGAAAGTTCTGAGTTCATCGAGGAGTCGGCTCCGAAAAAGTTAGGTGTCGGCTCACCATCATCAGGTGTCGGCTCCAGAATACTATGTGTGTCGGCTTCAAGATGCTCAAAAAATAAGCGTTCTGTCCCTGCATTGGAGTCGGCTCCAGACACTGTAAGTGTCGACTCCGAAACTCTGGGGGTCGGCTCCGAAACTCTAGGTGTCGGCTCCGGACCGTATCAAAAATCAAAAGAATATTTAACTGGCCATGGGGTCGGCTCCAAGAATTCTAGGTGTCGACTCCAGGTTCTGAAACTTTGAAACTTATGATTTGCAATTGATTCAAAACATGTTTCTTAATACCTTTAAATCGATCAAATATTTTTAAGCCCTGAAACACTTGTCAAATCCATTAGTAATCAAATAAATGTACTCAATTCCTTTATTAATCATCAAAATCAATAATTGGTCAACAAACCCCATACTTTTAAATATTTAAAACTTGGCAAATGACCATTCCATAACTCATAGGGTGTTTTATTGGTTTTCTTATAAGGAATTCTATTTTGAATAAAACAAGCAGAAAGAAGGGCTTCCCCCAATAAGTTTATGGGTGTACCAGAACTAAGGAGCAATGCATTCATCATTTCTTTAAGTGTTCTATTCTTTCTCTCAACCACTCCATTAGATTCTGGTGAATAAGGAGGAGTAAATTCATGAATTATACCGTGTTGTGTACAATACTCATTAAAAGGAGTTGAATCATATTCTCCTCCTCTATCAGATCTAAGTCTTTTTATTTTTCTTGTTAATTGATTTTCAACTTCTGCCTTATATTTTAAAAATATTTCGAAGGCTTCATCTTTTGATTTTAATAGATAAACCATTGCATAACAAGAAAAATCATCGATAAAAGTAATATAATATTTCTTTCCACTTCTAGTCATATTATCTTTTAAATCACTTAACAGAGTCAAGCAAGTAAGCAAAAGAAGATGATGCATTTTCATTCATAACTTCGAGTACATTTAATACAAATAGACCCTGGTTACAATATCCTTTCTCAATAAAATTTTAGATTTGGTCATGATAACTTTGTCAGACTCAAATGACACTTTCACACCATTTTTTCCAAGCAAGGCCACAGAAATCAGGTTCACACAGATGTCCGGCACATGTAGCACATCTCCAAGTAAAAAGACTTTTTCAGAAGTTAGTTTTAGGTTGACTTTTCCTTTGCCAATCACTGAACAAGACTTTGAGTTGCCCATGAAGACTTGCTCCTCTCCTTCTGGCAGTGGGATATAGGAGGCAAATACATTTCTATTGCCACATATATGACGAGTGGTTCCAGAATCTATCACCCAGTCCTTTGTATGTGAAACAATATTGGCCTCGCTAACAACCGCAGCAATCACATCTTCTCCAACCATCAAGTTAACCTTTGGTTTGGCTGGAGCATCATTATTTTTTCTGAACCTGCATTGGGCAGCATGGTGTCCTGGTTTCCCGCAAACATAGCAAGATCCCTTTTTCTTCTTAAAATTTTGACTTCTTTGAAAATGAGGCTTCTTATCATATTTCTTGTAATGGTTTCTATGTTTGGGCTTATAGGACTTATGTTTTTCCTTACTAGATCCATCCTCTATTAGATTAGCCTTACTAGTCATTTCTTTAGCCTTTTCAATCTTTTCTCGAGCTCTGTTTTGTTCTTCAATCCTAATATGCACAATGACATCTTCAAGGGACATAGACTTTCTTTTATGCTTTAGATTATTCTTATAATCTTTCCAAGATTCAGGTAATTTTTCAATTAGGGAACCAGCAATAAAAGCATCGGGAAGAATAATATTTTCATTTTTAAGGTCATCTATAAGAACATGGAAAGCATGGATCTGTGATGACACGTCTTTATCTTCTGACATGGTAAAGTTAAAAAGGTTTCCTATTGCAAATTTCTGAGAACCAGCATCTTCAAGAATATTTTTTTTTCTAAGGCTTTCCAAAATTTCAGAGGTTGATTTAATAGGATAATAAATATCAAATAGTTCATTGGATGGAGTACTAAGAATAGTATGCCTACATATTCTGTTAGCCTTTTTTCATGTTAGAAGGTCCTCCTCTTTCTTAGGTTTAGGATCAGTCAAATCATATCCAATATTATGTACGTCTAATATTGAAAATATTTTCTCTTGCCAACATTTATAATGGGAACCAGTAAATTGCTCAATCTTAGATGTATCAGGAAAGGACTTAGTAGCAGCAACCATAATAGAGTCCATATCTACTCTTAAGATTGTAGGATAAATAAGAAGAAAAGATAGTACTCAGGATGATCTTATCTATTTGAATGTATTTGAGAAGATGCTATGGCGTGTAAGGCACTGTCCTTAATATTAGATTCGCGCCTCTCGGAGATAATATCTCAGTGCAGAAGATCAGACCATAACTACCCTCTAGGATACAACAGCAGCAAGTCTTCTAACAGGCGTGCACACACCAATGTCAGAAGAGGATGATGAACAACCGAATGAGTTTCTTCTCTTTCTAGATAAGAACGGAGTAAAAGAATGAATCTCTGGACTGGATAAGGACGAGGGAATGGATCTCTGGATAATGATGAAAAGCAAGATTTGAATTGAATTATCATCGGCATTGCTTCGAATATTTATCACCGGTTGAAAGCAGCGAGTCAATCCAATCAATCCAACGGTCGCGTCCAACATTCTGTCAAAAGACGGTCCAACAGTCGTCGGGTTGGTCAAAGAAATCAATCAGTCAAACAGTCAAATGACGACTCATCAGTAAAAAAGAAAAATAAAAAACAAAATAAAAAAAGGACAAAATCTTGCTTATCACGCGTTACGGCGATGCGTCCGATTAATGGGTTTCCAAAATCGGCTTCACCGATTTGCATTGGGCTTGGCCCGGCTCGCGCGTACGTAAGCTATCTCACGACCATTCAACCAAGCAAGAGAGTAACATAAATATAAGTAAGAGTAAAATTTGTATATTTTTCATGTGGGACTAAAAAGAGTGGTTTCATGACAAAAGGATGGAAAGCTTTTAGAGCGAAACTTTTAAGAAACTTTTGGATATTGAAATATTCTATACTATAATTTTCAACATAAGCAACAATGCATTGGCCAAGATTTTTTTTTAAAATATTTTTGAATCAATTTTAAGTGAGTTTTTGGACGTATGATAGAGCATTAGAATCAATGGCTTAAAGCAATTTTTAAGCTTAGTGGTATGATATTGGGCGATATTTTAATTTATTATTCATATATCTTGAAATTTATTGGTTTTTTCATATTTTTCTACGCATCAGCCAATATCTTAATCTATCTTAGCTTTGGCTGTCTATTAAGATGGATGGGAAACATGCTTTAAAAATAAAAATAAAAAACCCTTGGGTGAGAAAGAGATTACTACCGACTTGTTCTTGAACAGCAGGAGACAAAATATTTATCATAAATCCATATGCATCGTGGTATAAAGAAATCCTCTTCGAAGACATTACGAACTCATTTATTAGAAGCAATTTGCTAATAATTACGTTCGGATGTGAGCGACCAGCAAGCAGTTGCCACAGCCTCTCTCTCTCTCTCTCTCTCTCTCTCTCTCTCACGATAATTTAGATATACATCAAATTCAACGACGGGAGCATGAAATTTTTTTAAAAACAGCATGATTTAGACGTACCCTTTGCCTCTTTCTCCGGCTCCGTATTGTCTTGCTAAGCTTTCCACCAACCTAACCCACCACCAAGCAAGCATTAAATGGCTTCAAGCCAGGCCTTCTTAATTAATTAGCCAACTCGCCCTATAGTACATCGCAGTGCTTTGGGACCCATGGAGCAAAAAAATTAAGTCTGGAAAAGGTCCAAATTATACAGTACTCTTCCCCATTCAACGGCCTTGCGAGTCGTGAGGTGGCGAGAGCACGGGCCTGTCGGTTTGGCTTTGTCCTCCTCTCGCGTGGCACGCGCATGCGGAGCGATCGGCTGGAATGGACTCGCCGCTCCCCCCCGGCAAATGGAAAGGTTAACAAGCGATCGAGAGTCGCCAAAGGGCAAATTAATTCACTGGAGGTGGTTGTGTTTCAACGTCAAGTCCTCCACCTTAAGTCCAGCACATGTTCGGCGATGCTCATTTTTCTATTCAGATACTCAATTAATGATTTCAAATTAGGCTGCGTTTGATAAAGCTATATATTATATTAATTAGCTAGCTAGGACGGGACCAGCTGATCATCGATATCTAGCTATTTGCTTCTCGTGAGACAGTAGCTGTTGACTATTAGCTGGTGATACCAGATAAGCTCCTAATCTACCGATTAAGATCGTGGTAAAAGTATGAGAAATTAATAAACCGTTGTTCTTGTTGCATTTATTGTTCAATTATAAAGAAAGAAGATAAATAATAAAAGTGAGCATCATATATTAAATAAGTTTCGAACGGATATATTGTTTGAAAGGATATGTCATGATTCGAAAAGGATATATCACTCACTCGAAAGGATGATTCAAAATGATATATCACTTGAAAGGGATACATCCTTTATGAAAAGTGTCTTTCAAAAATTAACCGTTATAATTCAAACGGATATATCACTTAAAAGGATATATGTGTTATGATTCAAACGGATAGATCACTTGAAAGGGATACGTCTTTTCATGAAAAGGTGCCTTTGTCTCTATAAACTAATGACAAATAGAACTGAGAGAATAGAATATCTATTATCTTATCTCTTCTTCAGAAATATTGTTATCCTAAAAGCTATTTGCAAGATTTAATTCCACAAGCAACTCTGAAGAGAGTGGGAGGGTAAATAACGCTTTAAGGAAAGCGTATGCATACGTGTTTCAAGTCTTCTCTTATCCATAAAAGTTTCAGTCTATCCAATCTAAAAAAGATTCTCTTCCCAACATTCTTATATATGTTATGATTCAAACGGATAGATCGCTTGAAAGGGATACGTCCTTTTATGAAAAGGTGCCTTTGTGTCTATAAAACTAACGACTAGAACTGAGAGAATAGAATATTGTTATCTTATCTCTTCTCCAGAAATACTGTGTTCTGATTCCTTAAAGATTTTTCACTATTGCTTCGATGCAAATTCTCTCAAGGCTTATCATATCCTAAAAGCTATTTGCAAGATTTAATCCCACAAGCACCACAAGCAACTATTTGCAAGATTTAATCCCACAAGCACCACAAGCAACTCTGGAGAGAGGGGGAGGGCAAAAACGCTTTAAGGAAAGCGTATACATACGTGTTTCAAGTCTTCTCTTATCCCTAAAATTTTCAGTCTTATCCAATCCAAAAAATATTATCTCTTCCCAACATTCTTAAAGCATTATATGCGGTTATAGAGATTGATACTGCAAATGCCACCATCAAAGTGATGAATCAAGACCTTGTTCGTCCTGAAGATTTTCTATGTTCTTGATCCTGATCTTAAAGCAATTTCAGAACCTTCTGACAACGACTTTGAAGAGAGAAAGGCATCACGTAAGAAACGACAAGAGGATGAACTCATATGTTGATCTATACACTCATAATCCATCTGCAAGAGATATATGGAAAGCACTAGAATTCAAATATAAGACTGAGGAGGAAGGTATAAAGAAATTTTTAATCTCTAAATATTTTGATTTCAAAATG
Organism: Calamus simplicifolius; assembly: GCA_900491605.1. NCBI lineage: Eukaryota > Viridiplantae > Streptophyta > Magnoliopsida > Arecales > Arecaceae > Calamus > Calamus simplicifolius. The sequence continues at coordinate 472,220 of UESW01004488.1, forward strand.
CTTGATGATAAACATATATAAGAATGTTGGGAAGAGATAATCTTTTTTGGATTGGATAAGACTAAAAATTTTAGGGATAAGAGAAGACTTGAAACACGTATGTATACACTTTCCTTAAAGCGTTATTTGCCCTCCCCCTCTCTTTAGAGTTACTTGTGGGATTCTTGCAAATAGCTTTTAGGATATGACAAGCCTTGAGAGAATTTGCACAGAAGCAACAATGAAAAATCTCTAAGGAATCAGAACACAGTATACAGTATTTCTGAAGAAAAGATAAGATAACAGATATTCTATTCTCTCAGTTCGTTAGTTTTATAGACACAAAGGCACCTTTTGATGAAAGGACGTATCCCTTTTAAGTGATCTATCCGTTTGAATCATAACATATATATCCTTTTAAGTGATATATCCGTTTGAATTATAACGGTTGATTTTTGAAATGTACCTTTTCATGAAAGAACGTATTCCTTTCGAGTGATATATCCTTTTGAATCATCCTTTCGAGAGATATATCCGTGTGAATCATGACATATCCTTTCAAACAATATATCCGTTTGAAACTTATTTAAATATATATCACATGCATGTACCTCATATCTATTTTTATTATTTATCATTTTTTGTATAATTAAATAATAAATTCAACAGTTCTGATATAACTCCATCTTATAAGAGTTGAACCAGCTTGTTTTTTTTTCAGGGTCGCCTTCTAAAGAGCAAGCCAATTTGGACCTACCCGACAAGTCCGCATCGTTGACGCTCTCGGTTGGCTGAACGGAGTCGGAATCGACTCCGATGTTCCAGGCGTCATTATTTCCATCAACATTACGGGAGCTTTGAATCACCCGTCAAATCTCCCACCAAATCCTCATCCAATTCCCCGTATAGCTACTATAACAAGGCTTTTGAGAGCACGCCGGCATACTGCTCGCGTACGTAACAATGACACCACAATTGATTGCCCAACGCTCGCTGATCCACTCTTTCGACTTGAGATCGGTCTTTTTGTCAATTCTTTCTCATTTTTAACGATCAACGTCAAGCGGAAAGGGAGAAACTGAAGCCTAACTAATTGGAGCTGTAAGAAGGAGTGGTGGAGGATCATCCGTATGCTCGGTCCTTTTTAATTGGCTGAATTCTTGCAGCTTGAGTGACTTCGAAGTTTTCTTTCATCTTCCTTCCCCTCTCCAAGACTCCATCATTGGCAACTCCTTTATAACATTGTTAAGAAGCATATCTGCCCGTAAGAGAGAGATAAAGGTATCCATTTGACCAATCAGGTAATATTTTAGCTAGGGAAGAAAAGGATGATAGAGAACCTCGATCAGCATGCATATTATATGGTTCTATCCTTCAAAAGGCTATTACTAGTTAGCTTTATCCTGTGGAGCAATCCCTACCCAAAAAATAAAAAGGGATGGACTCTTATTTTAGAATTGGAAATTTAATTTCTTGCGTTTGTTCCTTGTTTATCTTGCAAATATTTTCAGTATTAAAAATTTGTGAAGGATCCTTCCTCATTTACTCTGATAAAAAGAAAAAAATGTAAAGGATCGCCAGAGGCCCGATGGGCTTGCATTCGTTTAGGCCCGATTTAATGAGAGCTAGGTATCAGTTATGATGGACCTTTCTATTCCGAATGAACATTAGCATTCACATATATTAGTTACGATGTTTGGTTTAATAATAGGTACTTGTGTTTGCTCCATCACAAGTCATGGCAATTCCTCAAAGGAAAGGTATCAAACAAATGGCAGGAAATTAATAAACACCAGCATTATTAATTGGTTTTACTGATTCAAAGTAACATTAGCTATAGTATATTTTTATGGTGCAATTGTATATGGATAGAAGTAGTAGACCTGGTGTATGGACACTGATACTAGTATTAGAGATTTAGAGTATGCTAGCTGTTTTTGGCCAGTGTTCATACCGGGGCAGCTGTGAGATGTCACAAAGCAGCAGCAGAAGCGATCTGGAGAAAAATAATTGAGTATAGCACTTGATATTTCAGAATATGGTTCATATCTTTTGGTTGTGATCAGACCTCCAGACTTCCATGCCTTGCCAGAAGAACAACAATCTACAGATAAATAATTGACTCAACATCCCATCCAGAAAGATGGCAAAAGTAACAAAAATGCATATATATATATATAAGTCTTTATTTCATGATACCACTATTGCAATTTAGATGAACAATGGCGTTTAAAGGCAAAATTTCAATTGATTGGCACCAGCTTGATGATGGACATGTCTAGGATACTGCTGAGAGAATAGATATTTGATGAGGCATCACATGCATCTAGCCCTCATTTCACTAGTTTAAGCACCTTGCTTTCTTTCAAGTTCTTGCCTAGAGACATGACCTGTTTTTGGATTGAGCAAGATTTAACTTTTATGTTCCTCTCATCAGCCTGCTGCAGTACATCTTTCAAACTGGGAAAACCATTCTCCAGATTCAATATTTTAATCAACTTCACGGCATGGGCTGCTACCGATCTTGCTTTACAACATGGTTTCCAACTTCCTCGGTCAGAAGTGGTTTGTGTGGAAGAATAACAGAGCAGCTACAAGCACCTGGTTTTCTCTATTGCTTTATCGATTCTTTATGCAAACAGAATATAATTGTCACCAAGTGGATATGTGAAAAGCATCAAGAGAAGAGATTTAATGTGCATTAGATGGTGAAGCTTTTGTCAATGTAGGCTTCACTTTTGAATTTCCTACTCCATAATTCGTTTCACTCTTGAATTCATATTCTAAGCTGCAAGTTGATGTGAGTAACCACCCCTCCTGGCAGCACTATAACAAATGCGCGCAGCCTTCGAAGCAAGGGTAATAATTTTGATCGGTCTCGGCTCCTGGCTCCGGCATCGGCTCCGGCATCGGTTTCTGACTTCGGCCTTGGCCCCGGCCTCGGCTCCTGGCTTCGGCCTCGGCCCCGGCCTCGGCTCTTGGCTTCGGCCTCGGCCCCGGCATCGGTTCCTGGCTTCGGCCTCGGCTTCAGCATCGGCTCCTGGCCTCGGCCCCGGCTCCAATTCCTACTCCAATCTCAGCCATTGACGCAATTCCAATCATGAAGCTGAATTTCAATGCTGAACGGACTTAAAACTATACAACGCGATCCACTCGCCCACTTTTTACTAAGATCACGGGCAGTTATAGGAACTACACACTTGCAGATATTCGCGGAACGTATCTAACCACCAGGTGTTAATCTACGAAGCCGATCTCAACAGAAAGGAAGATCCTGGCTGTTATCACGGAAGGGTAAGAGGGACCCCGAACAGGTACATAAGAGCCAACCCCTAACAGGGCTCTCTCAAGCACTACTCTATTGCGAAATTCCTGTTCTACAAACCACTGACTTGAGCTTTGGAGGGTCCCCACGGAACCATCGGTCCGGAGGCTTTTTGTAGGTTCCCAGAGGAAGACGACGTTCCCTCTATTTTCCTATGACCTGTGGAGATCTCCGCCCATCGGCGCTCACCGCAAGTGATTTGGCAGCAACAGATTGGCGCGCCAAGTAGGGGTGCACCGCAGACAGACGTTTACCCTCACGCATTTGCGACCCCTCACTTCTACAAGGACGGCGATGGTGACGACGCGAGCTCAGGAAGCTTTACTAGCCATGCCGCGGAATGCCTCCCACGGGCTGAACAATCAGACGCCAACCTCCATGTTCCGCCTCTTGCACCACCACAGGCTAGCCATTCCGATCGGCTTGACGTTCTGACTCATCAAGTGCAAGATCTGATGATGGTGGTGCGGGACTACAGAAACACTGCTTCGCCGCCAAGCCTCAACCCCCTCCGCCTCATGAGGAGGGCCATGGAGCCAGTCAACCTCATCTGGGCAAGACTCCTCCTGAGGCCTCCCACCACTCGCTCCCTGAACCACGCCGTCGGGAGACCTCAAAGCGACGACGATCTCTCTCCCACCATTTTGATTGCTCCCACAGGCGGCATGGTGAGAAAGAACCAAAACATGTGCACTCCCTGCACCGACGGTCTTCCCCATCCTCATCTTCTGACTCTCTAAAGAAGACACCGACAGAAAGGCCGCTCGTCGGGCCGAGCAACGGCTTGATAAGTATCATCAGTGATTGGAGGAGCTTTGTCTCGGATCGCCAACCCTCATGAGACGGACCATGACCACCATCCTCCACTCTCTCGCCATATCATGGAGGAGCCGGTCACACCTTGGTTCCGTCTTCCCCAGTTGGACCCGTATGACGGCACGATGGATCCTCTGGACACCTGGAGAGCTAAAGGTCCTTATGCAAGTCCAGGGGACGACGGACTCCCTTCTCTGTGTTGCCTTCGGCTACACTTCGGAAGGCGGCGCGTGCGTGGTATTTCCTTTACCACCACACAGCATTAACTCCTTTAGGAAGCTCGAGCGATCTTTCCTGGCCCACTTTGATGCATGCCGGAAGATCCCTCGAGTGGCTGATAGCTTGTTCGCTGTCCAGCAAAGGAGCGGTGAAACTCTAAAGGACTTCATTGCTCGGTTCAAGGAGGCCGCACTCGAGGTTTGTAACTTGGAGGACTCTATAGCCACCCTAGCCCTGAAGCGAGGACTTCGTCCTTCCAGATTTGCCTATTCCCTGGATAAGAAGCCTCTCAGCTCCTACGCCGAACTGCTGAGCCGGGCACAAAGTACATTCGCCCGACGAAGCGGACTCTTCCAGAAGGGAGGTCGACAAAGGCTCTAGCAAAAAACCAATGTCCACGGAGCCTGCTGAGGACGATCTAGGAAGTCTGAGCCTCCTTGTTGCTCAGACAACCGACCTCAGACGCTTGTTCCCAAGGAGCATTTCACTCCTCTCCTTGCTCCAATATCTCACATCCTGTTAGAAATCAAGGATGAGCCCTACTTTCGACGTCCGCTACCCATGAAGTCAGGGATCCCCCGCAGCAAGGAGCTCTACTGCTAGTATCACAGAGACTACGGTCATGACACTGAAGACTGCGCCTTTTGAAGAAGGCCATTGAAGAACTTGTCCAGCAGGGTCACTTAGGCAAGTTCGTTCGAAGAGAAAACCCCCCTGCTTAGGGTCCGTCGGCCTCCTGCACCTCAGACTGGCGTGGACAACACCCCGAAAAAAAACAATAGCTATGATTTTCTGGGGGGCATGCAGTAATTCAAAAGGCAGCGGGAGGGGTTAGATTTTGTAATTCCTTTCTTTGAAAAGGATTTAGACGGATAGTTAACAAACATGACGACAGTGTCATCGTGTCTATGACAATAGCTAAACACCCTGTAAAGAAAATTTTAGTAGACAGCGGGAGTTCCGTTGATGTTTTGAGCTACGAAGCTTTTGTTCGGATGAACCTGTCTAACTCTTCTCTCCGACCATTGCCACACCCTTAATGGGTTTTACTGGAGATTCTGTGAAGGTCGAAGGAGAGATCACCCTCCCTGTCACAGTCGGAACTCCACCGTGTCAAAGCACGATTGCCATAAATTTCTTGGTGGTCCGGGTCCCACTGGCCTATAATGCTATTCTGGGAAGGCCTGGTTTAAACCAATTGGATGTTGTTATCTCCACTAAGAGGTTACTGGTGAAGTTCCCTACCGATGAAGGGATTGGGGAGATGAAGGGAGAACAAAGCCCGTTGCCGCTCTGCTACCACTTAGCCCCTAGTCCGCAAGAGACGGTGTCGGTAGCAGCGCCTGAACCACTCGACCCCCGAGACTTGGAGAGGAGAGGGAAGCCAGCCGAGCACATCCTAACCTTCCCCTTGGGGGAGGACCCGACGAGGACCATCCAGATCGAAGCACTACTTCCGGAAAAGGCACGCAATCGGCTTCTTCGCATGGTCGTCATCAGATATGCCGGGCATCCTTAAGGAGATAATCACTCATCGGCTCAACCTCAAGCCAGAATGTGGCTGTCCGATAGAAGAATAGAAGCTTTGCTCTCGATAGGAGAAGGCCATTTACGAGGAAATCCGCAAGCTGAAAGCTGCAGGCCACATTCGGGAAGTTCTACCTCGACTGATTGGCTAACGTCGTGATGGCCCGCAAGGCAAACGGGAGTTGGAGGATGTGTGTAGATTTCACTGACCTCAACAAAGCATGCCCCAAGGACAGCTTCCCTTTACCTTGGATCGACCAACTAGTGGATGCTACGTCCAGTCATGAAACCTTTAGTTTTATGGATGCCTTCTCTGGGTACAACCAAATCAGGATGAACCCGGCAGATGAGGAAGCAACCTCCTTCATAACCGAGAAGGACTATACTGCTACAAGGTGATGCTGTTCGGACTGAAGAATGCGGGGGCCACTTACCAAAGGCTAATGAACAAAGTCTTCGAGGATCAGATCGGACGCAACATGAAGGTATACGTGGACGATATGCTGACAAAAAGCATCCGCGCCACCAGCCATATCGCCGACTTGACGGAGACCTTCGGAAACCTTCGTCGATACCAGATGAGGCTGAACCCATGCAAATGTGCTTTTGGGGTGATAGCCGGTAAATTCTTGGGTTTCATGGTGACCCAATGAGAAATCGAGGCGAACCCCGATAAAGTCCGAGCCATCTTGGACATGAGATCTCCCGCCAACGAGAAGGAGGTGCAATGCTTTTCGGAAAGGGTGGCGGCCTTGAGCCGTTTTCTATCCAAGTCCACTGAGAGATGCTTGCCTTTCTTCAAGGAACTACGTAGAGTCAACGGATTCGAATGGACGAGGGAGTGCCAGGAGGCCTTCGAGGGACTGAAAGAATTTTTATCCATCCCGCCACTGCTGTTCAAGCCGAAGGGTGGAGAAGAGCTTCTTTGTACCTCGCAGCTTCTCCCGAAGCTGTCAGTTCCATGCTGGTTTGCATGGATACCGATGGAACGCAAAAGCCTGTGTATTACACCAGCAAAGTGCTCCACGATGTGGAATCCAGATACACGAGAGTCGAAAAGATCATCTTTGCATTGATTGTGTCCGCCCAGCGCCTCCGACCTTATTTTCAAGCTTATCCGATCGTGGTGGTCACGGACCAACCACTCAAGGCGATCCTCTCTCGTCCGGATACTTCGGGCCGACTGGCGAAGTGGGCGCTCAAGCTGAGAGAATTTGATCTGTCTTTTCGCCCCAGGTCGGCTATGAAGTCTCAAGTCCTAGCGGATTTCTTGATCGAATGCACTTGGGGCGATGAGCAACCAGAAGAGCCCCATGCGAACCCCGCAAGTCCTGGAACTGGAGAGGAGGAATGGATCCTTCACGTGGATGGAGCATCAAACTCCCAGGGGAGTGGAGCGGGCCTTGTTCTGGCTAGTCCGGACGGAGTGGTGACCGAGTACGCTCTTCGATTTCTCTTTCCGGCCATCAATAACTAGGCTGAGTATGAATCCCTACTGTCAGGGCTGAGGCTGGCTCGGGAACTCGGGGTGAAATGCCTTAGAGTATTTACGGACTCCCAACTAGTCACCGCCCAAATCAGAGGGGAGTACGAGGCGCGAGACCCTACCATATCTCGTTACTTGAGCATGGTGCAGTCACAAGCCTCTTCCTTAGCCCACTTCAGCGTCAGCTATATTCCTCGGAGGGAGAACGCCAGAGCTGATGCCTTATCTCAATTAGCCACCTCAGTCGACAGGATTTTGGAAAGAACCTACGTGGAGCATCTGGAAGTCCTAAGCTTCGAAGCAATAGAGGAGACCCTACCGGTCGAGCAACAGCCTTCATGGATGGATGCTTATATCCGATACTTGATCGACGGTGCCCTTCCTGAAGACCTGACTGAGGCTAAGCTGCTCAAGAGGCAGGCCCCAAAGTTTCTGATGAGAAAGCTCTATCGAAGATCATTCTCATACCCGGTCCTCAGGTGCGTCGGTCCCATGGAAGCAGATTACATCTTGCGGAAAATCCATGAGGGCATATGCGGAAGTCATCTGGAGGGCAGAGCTCTGGCGTACAAAGCCCTGTGACAAGGATACTACTGGCTAACAATAAGGGAGAATGCGTCCGAGCTCGTCAAGAGATGCGACAGTTGCCAAAGCCATGCCAACATCCAACGTCAGCCGACATCCCAGCTTACCCCTTGACATCACCTTGGCCCTTTGCCCAGTGGGGCATGGATATCTTGGGACCATTCCCCCTGGCTTCGAGTCAACGCAAATTCCTGCTGGTATCCATCGACCACTTTACTAAATGGATCGAAGCCGATGCACTCACCAAAATAACCGAAGGCAAGGTGAGATCCTTTTTCTGAAAATCTATAGTATGTCGGTTCGGGGTCCCGCACACCCTCATCACTAACAATGGCCGGCAGTTCGACAACACGGTTTTTCGTGGGTTCTGCGCTGAGCTAGGTATCCATCAGCGGTTCACCTTTGTGGGGCATCCCCAGACCAATGGTGCGGCCGAGGTCACCAACCGCATTATTCTCCAAGGACTTAGGGCCCACTTGATGAATGCAAAGGGCGGTGGGTGGAAGAGCTCCCCAATGTGTTGTGGGCCTATCACACAACGCCACAAGCCCCCACCGTAGAGACTCCTTTCAGCTTGGTCTTCGGGTCTAAAGCTATCATCCCTGTGGAGATAGGTATCCCGAGCCCCCGGACGGAGCTGTACAGCGAAGGGTACAACCCAAATCAATTGCGGGCTGAACTCAACCTAGTGGAAGAGCTACGAGACCGAGCGCGACTCCAAATGGCGGCTTATCGACAGCGGATGGCCAAGTATTACAATGCTCGCGTCCGTCCTAAGGCATTTTTACCAGGAGACCTGGTCCTCAGGCGAGCTAAAGTTTCAAAGCAAACGGAAGGGGGCAAGCTAGCGCCAAGATGGGAAGGACCCTATCGAGTCATGGAGGCACTCCACCACGGAGTATACAAAATTAAGGGGCTGGACGGGAAGCCTCTCCCCCGCACTTGGAACGCAGACAACTTATGTCGGTATTATCAATAGCTTGTTAATTTCTTTAATTGGAACATGTCTGCTAGAGTAATTTTAAGAATATTCTCTTACTAACGTGTCTTTGAGTGATCCTGCTTCTCACCTGAAGCCCAACTCCACGTCGGCACCTAAAGCCCGGCTCCACGTCGGCACTTGAAGCTCGGCTCCGCGTCGGCACCTGAAACCCGACTCCACATCGGCACCTAAAGCCTGGCTCCGCATCGGCACCTAAAGCCCGACTCCGCATCGGCACCTAAAGCCTGGCTCTGTGTCGGCACTTGAAGCCCTACTCCACATCGGCACCTGAAGCCCGACTCCACATCAGCACTTAAAGCCTGGCTCCGCGTCGGCACTTAAAGCCCGACTCCACGTCAGCACTTGAAGCCCGGCTCCGCATCGGCACCTAAAGCCCGGCTCCACGCCGGCACTTGAGCCCAACTTCGTGTCGGCAAATGACTGTGCTCGGTACTCTAGTTTGGCAGCATCGGCACACAAAAACTGACTCCACGTCGGTATTAGAAGTTTTAGCTCTTCAAACGAACCAACCCCATATCGGTGTTGGCCTAGCTGCACCATAGCCTCACTCGGTCTCGTTGGTAGCTATCCATGGATACCTTCTCGACCCCTTAATCGACTTTGTGCCGGCACTACCCTCCGATGTTTCCAGTCTATCGGCCTACGGCACAAGGTCATTTGTGAAGACCACTAGGTCGGACATAAGTGCGATTGTTAGCTATGCCTGCCTATGGACTTGATAGCGGCCACTACGGCTTGTCCATATCCCATCGCTGATAATTGGCTACGATGCAAGTCAAATTAATAATGGAACAAGAAATTTTCATTGATAGTGAAAGTTACAAAACTGCCGACCAAGTCGGACTTAGTACAGTTTGGAAAAAGAAAAAGATAATTATGTTCAGGCAGGAGCTGGATTCTCATCCTCGGGAACCTCATCCAGCTCCAACTTTTCTATTCCTTCAAGGCCGTATAATTTCCGAACCTTCTCCTTGCAATCTTGGAAGCCACCATCATATGCAAATGCAGTTGCTTCGGCCAGCTCCTTATTGAAGGCATTGGATTTCCTAAATTCCTTTACGGCCTCGGGAGCTTTCTTCTCGGCCTCGGTGGCCTTCTTCTCAGCTTCAGTCACCGCCGCCATCATGTTGGCAATCTCAGCATCTAATCAGCGGGCAATTTCCTCCGCATTCTCGGCTCTTTCCTCAGCCACACTTATTTCAATAGTAGCGGAGTGCAAACGGCTCTTTAGAAGTACACTTCCGACTCCGCTGCCTTCAACTTCTCCTCCGCCACTTTTTGTTTTTCCTAGGACCAAAGGCCTCTCATAGCGGTCATGGAGTTCAACGCATGATCAAATTATTTGGTTTAGGTAAAGAAATGGTCCTAAAAAGTTTGGCAATGGAATAATACTTACCCAGAGATGAGCCACAGACGCCTCTCGGAAGAAGGTAGATGCCCCTTGGTGTTGAAGGAACCTCTGTAGCTCGGGCACGAAAGCCTGGGCCACTGTCCGCTCGGCCCAGTGGCTGTAGCGCGTCAGGATCGACTGAAAAGATGGATCGATGTCATCTCCCTCTGCTGATCTGGCGACTGCAGGCAAGGGGTCAGCCTCTGGCTCCGCTCCCTCTGGCGCCTTAGCTGGTGGGGATGCCTCGGCCGTCGCCCCTTCGGAAGATAGGGCGGCTTCTGGAGTCAGCCTTGTAGCCGAGTTGGCTAGCTCCACCTCGGAAGCTGTGGGCTGTGGTAGCGGCGCTTCAGTCCTCTGCTTCGGAGAAGTGCCAGTCAGATCAATAGGAGATGGAGGCGGTGCTGGTGAAGGCGGACGTGGTCGATCCCTTTCCCCCGTCTCGCTCCGTCCCGATGCCTCTTCGGCCTCAGCCCTTTCCGCCTCGCTTCCTAGGGCCTCTCCGACTTTGGCCCTTTCCGCCTTGTTCTCTTCTGAGGTCTTTTCGGCCTCTATTTTCTTAACAATCTTGGCAGCCCTCTCCTCGGCAGGGGCCCCAGCCTCTCGAGCCTTCCTTCTCTTTGTAGCAGCTTGCCTTACCCTATGCAGCGATGGTGCCATGCATGTAATCCAAATGGCGAAGTTAGAGGGAAAGAGATGAAAGCGAAGAAGTGAAGAGGTCACGCTACTCACCATCGCCAGGAATAAGACCTGCTAGTCGAAGATTCTCTTAGATAGCAGTTGGTTGCAGCGGGGGATGTCGACAGTGATCAACTGCTCAAATGCCTCTCGGTCCTTCGGAAGCACTGACGAATTTTTGTTTGGCTCGGTGTTGGGAACCTCCCACTCGGTCCTCACCCCCTCGATTTGGATAAAGAAAAACCTATCTTTCCAACCTTTGATGGAGGAAGGAAGATACGGTTTAAGGGATCTGATAGGTCTAGGAGAAAAGGACCACCCGCCCGACTGTTTCCTAACGGTGTAGAAGCAGTGGAAGAGTGAAAGTCTAGCCTCAATCCCATGGAAATGGCATAACACCATGAAACCAACAAGGGTCCGGATAGAATTTGGGACTAGTTGTGCCAAAGCTAAAGAATACCAGTCTAGCACATTTAGTATGAAGGGGTGAATGGGGATGCGAAGACCAGCCTTGAAGTAATGTTCATAAAGGGCAACCTGACCTGGATAGGAAGAGGTTACTCTATCCTCAGGTAAAGGCCGGTAGAGATGAAGGTCAGTAGGGATTTGGTACTGAGCCCTGAGATTGATTATCTCTTGGGCAGTCATGATGGAGGCAGTCCTTTCAGGTGACTGCCTCACAGGTCGTTGGACGGCGCTGAACACGAGCCCGTCCGGCGGCGGGGCGATTTTCAGCGCAACGCTGTCTCGCTGGCCACTGCTCTTCCATAGGAACATCCCCTGCGGAGGAGGACCAACTGAGAGGGGGAGAAGGGAAAGGCTATGAATGGTTGGGGGAATAGGGCCCGGAATCGAAAATCGAACAGAAAGAGACGAGGAGGCCATGGGAGCAGAGCTAACCTGAAGTTGGATGTCGAAAGTCAGCAATGGAGGGCTCGGGTGATAGAAGATGAACAGGCTTGAACAGTCGGTAGGGAAGACGAAAGTAGTAGAAATGGCTCAAACCCAGAACAACCCTCTTTTATACCCGTGTTTCAAATCATCCTGCTTGCCTCTAGTTGGCCACGCGCCCGTTTGCTATTGGAGACCGCTCCGGTGCCCACTCCGGTGCGCAGGACGCGATAGGCACTGCCTATGAAGGGACAGCGGTGACCTCACCGCAATGATGGCACCCGCCTTTCCATGGTTCCACGCCCGAGAAAAATCTTGCCCAATCCCAACAACCCAAACAGACAGGATCGGCCACCAGGAGGTACTGCGGATACTAACACCCCTTTCGCTGATGAGTACACGCTCTTTCATCTCAGGGGCGGAAGGGCATTTGATGTGACTAACCACCTCTCCTGGCAGCACTATAACAAATGCGCACAGCCTTCGAAGCAAGGGTAATAATTTCGATCGGCCTTGGCCCGGCTTCGGCTCCAGCATCGGCTCCTGGCTTCGGCCTCGGCATCGGCTCCTGGCTGTAGCCTCGGCTTCAGCATCGGCTCCTGACCTCAGCCTGGCCCCAGCTCCAATTCCTGCTCGAATCTCAGTCATTGATGCAATTCCAATCATGAAGCTGAATTTCAATGCTGAACGGACTTAAAATTATACAACGCGATCCACTCACCCAATTTTTACCAAGATCATGGGCAGTTACAGGAACTGCACACTTGCAGATATTCGTGGAACGTATCTAACCATCCGATGTTAATCTATGAAGCCGATCTCAACAGAAGGGAAGATCATGGCTGTTATCACGGAAGGGTAAGAGGGACCCCGAACAGGTACATAAGAGCCAACCCCTAACAGGGCTCTCTCAAGCACTACTCTATTGTGAAATTTTTGTTCTACAAACCACTGACTTGAACTTCGGAGGGTCCCCATCGGAACCACCGGTCCGGGGGCTTTTTGCAGGTTCCCGAAGGAAGACGGTGTTCCCTCTACACTTCCTACGACCTGTGGAGATCTCCGCCCACCGGCGCTCACCGCAAGTGATTTGGCAGCAACACAGGTGATTCTAGTTTATATTATTAAATCATGCATTAGTAAAAATTAAGTCCAGGTATGAGTGATATCTTAGGTGCTATTTTTATTATCCATATTCAGTCGATCCCTGTTAGAAACTCCACGCTGCCTATACATACATACATACATACATATATATATATATAGAGCGCGCTATATGTCCATATTTGATTACTTCAAGTTCCACATGAATTCAAAAGTCCAGACCGTGCCAAGCCTACTTATTAGGCTCTGAAAGAATTGACCCAAAACTGGTCAACATCCAAGTTGGATTAAAGTTTCAGAGCTAAGCGCAGCCCAGTCTCACCATGGCCGTGACCCAACACGCCTGAAAAAGTTATTGGGCCCATGACCCATTTATTCAGTCCATTAGAGCTAAAAGGGAGCACCTCTCTTTATCACATATATACCTTTTCTTTTATTCTATTTTGTTTTTAGGTGGTTAGCTGTCAGGTGAGAAAAAAAAAGTGCCGTGAAAAATTATGAAGGAGAAGGAGACTTTCTGGGAGGACTTCCCAGAAATTTGTGAGATATTTCTCACGCTTCCAGATCACATTCAGACGGTGTTTTTCGTAGGAGAAGATGTGCATTTCCATGGGAGCTTGGAAACGCAGCAAAGTGTCATCTTTCTTCTAAGCGGTGGATTCAAAAGAAGAAGAAGAGAAGGGAAGAATAAGGAGGTAACACAGGAAACCGTATCTTGGTGACATAATCCTTATATCCCTATTATTCTCTTCTGATTATTTCTCAAATCCAGGCAAGGGATTTTGAGACTTGGATATTCATTATTTTATAGTGGATCTTCTTCTCTAGCTTGCCTGTGATTTTTTCTTTTATCTTGAAGGGATTTTCCACGTAAATTTTGGTATTTCAATGATTGTATGGTTTTGTGCATTTTATTTATTATTCTGCTGTATATTATGGTCTGCTAGTATTTCTCGTATATGGATTATTTCCCATCAACTGGTATTAGAGCCTGTGAATTTTTGTATGCGAGCATGGAGGCTGGTAATGTTTCTCGCATGATCAATCTGAACGGAAACAATTGGATGATATGGAAACTGAGGATGGAGGACCTCTTTATTGCAAGGATCTATATGGACCTTTGGAAGGGGTCAAAGCAAAGCCCGTTACAATGACAGATGATGCTTGGATCATGGTAGATCGAAAAGCAGTCGGTTTTATTCGGCAGTGGTTGGATGATAGTGTCTTTCACCATGTTTCCACTTAGACTTCTGCAAACTCTCTTTGGAAAAAGTTAGAAAGTCTCTATGATAGAAAAATAGCTATCAACAAGGCTTTCTTGATCAAAAATTAGAGAATCTAAAATATAAAGAGGGTGCTCCTATTGCTGAGCATTTGAATGAAATGCAGAGTATTCATAACCAGTTATCCTCTATGAAAATATCTCTTGATGATGAGTTGCATGCATTGTTACTTCTCAGTTCATTGCCAGAAAGTTGGGAGATACTGGTGGTTTCCTTAGTAATTCTGCACCAAACGGTGTTGTCACCATGAGTCAAGTAACAGGCAGTTTGTTGAATGAGGAGTTGAGGAGAAAGAATTCAGCAACTTTTCAGATTGATTCATAGGCACTTGTCTCAGAGAATAGAGGACGATCAAAGTCTAGAAATAGAGATAATTCATACAAAGATAGAAGAAAATCAAGGTCAAGAAAAGATATTACTTGTTACAACTGTGGTGAGAAAGGGCACTGCAAGAATCAGTGTAAGAAGCCTAAGAAGAGCAAGAAAAAGTCAAAAGAAGTGAAGAATACAGAGTCAAAGAAGAATATCACAACTACAGTGCAGAGTGATGATTATTTGATTTTGTCTACTTCTGATGGTATTTTCTCATGTGAGTGTCAGAATCATAGTGGGTGATTGACACAGGTGCTTCTTATCATGCTACACCATGGAGAAAGTTTTTTTCTACCTATAGGACTAAAAATTTTGATGTTGTCAAGATGGAAAATTAAGGCACAGCAGACATCATTGGCATGGGTGACATCTACATGAAGACCAATCTTGGCTGTAAGTTGGTGCTCAAGGATGTAAGGCATATGGCTGACTTGAGGCTAAATTTAATCTCAGTTAGAAGACTTGATGATGGAGACTTTGATAGCAGATTTCATAAAGGGCAATGGAAGCTCAGTAAAGGTTCACTTGTTGTAGCCAGTGGAAAGAAATGTCATACTTTATACAGGTTGTAAGCTAAAGCTTATGGTGAACAGTTGAATGCTACAGAGAAAAACTTCAGCATGGAGTTATGGCATAAACGACTGGGACACATGAGTGAGAAGGGGCTGCAAGTTCTTTCCAAGGGAGAAGTTCTACCAGACTTCAAAGGTATACATCTGAACCCATGTGTTGATTGTTTGGTTGGCAAGCAACATAGAGTTTCTTTTGCCAGTCCAGCTTTGTCTAGAAAAATGCATATTTTGGATCGTATCTATACAGATGTTTGTGGTCTTCTGAGGATAAAAATTCCTAGTAGATCTATTAATGTTTAAGGTATCAGTGGTGCACTTTATTTTTTCACTTTATTGATGATTTTTTCAGAAAAGTTTGGGTCTATGGTTTGAAGACCAAAGATCAGGTTATTAATGTCTTCAAAGAGTTTCATGCCAGAGAAAGAGAGACAGGAAAGAAATTGAAATGCATAAGGTCAGATAATGGTGGTGAGTACACATGGTTATTTGATAATTATTGCAGGTCATATGGCATTCAGTAAGAGATGACAATTTCTAGTACTCCTCAACATAATGCAATTGCAGAGAGGATGAACCGCACCATCATGGAAAAGATCAGATGTATGCTTTCACAGTCCAAGTTACCTAAAAGATTTTGGGATGAGGCATTGACGACATCAGTTGATGTAATAAATTTGTCACCATGTATAGCTCTAGATGGTGACGTTGCAGAGCATGTATAGTCAGGGAAAGATGTCTCTTACAAGCACTTAAGAGTGTTTGGTTGCCATGCATTTGCATATGTTCCAGACATTGAGAGGTCCAAACTGGATGGTAAGACAAAAGAATGTGTTTTACTTGGTTAATCACATGATGTGTTTGGTTATAGACTTTGGGATCTAGAAAAGCAGAAGGTGTTCAGAAGCAGAGATGTGGTATTTTTTGAAAATCAAACCCTTCAAGAATTTAAGAAGGAGGTGCTAGTCAAGTCTTCTGCAGAAGGATTGGCAGACTGTGACCCAGTTACTCCTCCAGTATGTCAGGGTGATAGGGGAGATGTGCAAGAAAATAGTACAGGAGCAGATGTTAACTCACTATAGGACATGTTGAGCAGGAAGGAGATTAGGAGCAACCTCCTACAGAGCCTCAGCTGAAAGATCTACCAGATAACGTCAACCTTTTAAAAGGTATTCTACAGATGAATATATTGGGGAGTTTGTTGAAAAACTATATGCCCCAATCCTTTTGATTTTGATGATTACTAAAAGCCATTGAGTACATTAAAAGATGCAATGAGCTTACTTACATGTGCAATGAATTTATTTTGAACAATCA
This sequence comes from Calamus simplicifolius, assembly GCA_900491605.1. NCBI lineage: Eukaryota > Viridiplantae > Streptophyta > Magnoliopsida > Arecales > Arecaceae > Calamus > Calamus simplicifolius. Next base: position 488,761 of record UESW01004488.1, read on the forward strand.
ATGAGAATGTTAAAGTTTGACATTAATCATTTTGAAAGTAACTTCAAGCTCAATACTTTAAGCTTTCAAAAAGAATTTTATAATTCATAGATTAATCAATGAGTTTTTGGAATACTTCTTGAATTAATTCTTAATGTCAATTTTATAGAATTCAAGACAAAACAATGATTTAAAATGAATCTGGAACGATTTTAAAGTCAATCAGAAAAGTTTCTGAATTTTGATACGTTCCGGAGCCGACTCATGAGTTTCAGAGTCGACTCCCCTCATAGAACAGAAATGTCTATTTGTCTCGAGTCGACCCACGTAATTTTACGAATCGACCCTCGATATTGTCGAGCCGACTCCATGACTGTGCGAGTCGACTCCGCTCAGACACCAGAAGAGTATTTTTCTGAGCACTTCGCGAGTCGACCCCAACTTTTCATGAGTCGACCCCCGACTTTCAGGAGTCGACACTTTACTTTTGGTGAGTCGACCCCTAAACTTTATGAGCATTTTTATTTTTAGTATCGCGAGCTCGAGCTGACTCGGGAAAAGCATGAGTCGACTCCAGCAAATCTGGGCAAAATTTTTACGGATGCCAACTCAGCTCCAACGGTAAGTTTTTTGATTAACGGCTATTTTTCTTTGTCTCTAACGGCTATATTCTTGCAGAATCTATAAATAGAGAAGTTGTTTTCAAATCAAAGAGAGACGAATAGAGAGAAATTTATTTCAAAGAAAAAGAAGAGAAAAATCAAAAAACAGAGCTTCAGTTGAAAAAATCCGAGATTCAAAATAGAGTGAAAGAAAGAGTGTGAAATCAAAGGAAGTTCCTTCTGTGTTCAAGCTCAAATCCAAGGAAGCTTCTGAAGAAAATCCAAGTGTATTCAAGAGTATCTCAAGAGATTTTTAACACTCAAAGAAAAGAGGGAAAGCCCAAATCAACTCCAACACATCTTCCGTGAAGAATCCAAGCTGAGGCCTGGTTCTACACCACCAAGGAGTTGAAGAAAAGAAGAAAAGCCCAAAGCCAACCAACTGCAAATCAGGCTTATCTAAACTCTATTCTTACATTTGTTTATCTGCTCATTAAGGAGCCATTGTAACTAAACAAACATATTTTATTCTTGTGACTAGCTCAATCTGAGAGATTGAACTAGAGGAGGTAGTCTTACCTCAGTTCAAGCTTGGTTAAGCTTGGGTTTAAGGTTTTTGTGCTGGTGAGCCTTTGAAAACCAGCTGGGTTCGTTGTGCATCCTGGAAAACAACAAGTTCGAGTTGTGAGCTTGTAAAACACTCTGCTGTAATCTAGGGTGATTATAGTGTGGACCCAAGTGAATCTTGGGAGTGGACGTAGGTATTGGATACACTGAACCACTATAAATCCTTAGTGTTTGCCGTGATCTATTGTCTCTATCTCTATCTCTGTTTTATTCATTGCAATTTATCTTTGCTTTGCATTTGTCTTCATTCATCTCAAGCTAAATAATTTAAAAGGCTAATTTTTAAAGAACCCAATTCACCCCCCCCTCTTGGATTGTCATCTGGGCCAACAATTGGTATCAGAGCTAGTGCTCATTAGATTTGATCACACGATCAAGAGCTAAAGTTCCAAATGGCAACACAAGTTGGTTCTTTTGCTGAAGGTCATTTACGAATAGACCTCCACTTTTTAATGGCTCAAACTATTCTTATTGGAAAGCTAGAATGAGGATATTCATTCAAGCTTCTGATTATGAGCTATGGGGTGTTATAATTAATGGACCTAGTACACCCACACATGTAATAGATGGCACTATTGTTCCTAAGCCCGAAAAGGACTGGAATGATAATGATAGGAAAATGGCACAGCTTAATGCTAAGGCCATGAATGTTTTATATTGCTCCCTAGATGCTAATGAATTCAATAGAATCTCCACATGTAATTCCGTAAAGGAGATTTGGGATAGATTAGAGGTTACCCATGAGGGTACCAACCAAGTGAAAGAATCAAAGATTAATATTCTTGTTCACAAATATGAATTGTTTAGCATGGAACAATCTGAAACCATTGCATGCATGTACACTAGATTTACAGACATTATAAATGGTTTGAAAAGTCTTGGTAAGACATATACTAACTCTGAACTTGTTCGGAAAATTCTTAGGTCTTTACCAAGAACATGAGAAGCAAAAATGACAGCAATCCAAGAAGCTAAGGACCTCAATACTTTACCCTTAGAGGAGCTTCTAGGATCCCTTATGACCCATGAGCTGACTATGAGGCAGCATGTTGAGGAGGATTCAAAGAAAAAGAAAATAATTGCCCTCAAAGCTGCAAAGGAAGAAGAGAGCAGCAGTGATGATGATGATGATAATGATGAGGAGACTGCTCTCTTGGCAAAGAAATTTAAGAGATTTATGAGGAAAAAGAAACCCTTCCACAAGAAAAAATTTAGAGCTAAGTGGGAAGGAGAAAAGGATAAGATTAAGGACAAGGACAAGGAAAAAGAGAAAGACCCCTTGACGTGCTATGAATGTAATAAACCGGGGCACTTTAGAAATGAATGTCCTAGATTGAAGAAAGCCTACAAGAAGAAAAAGAAGGCTTATATGGCGACTTGGAGTGACAGCGAGGAATCTTCTTCCGAAGAAGAAGAACAAAAGGAAGTCGCAAACGTATACTTTATGGCGGACGACAATAATGAGGTATGTTCCGACAACCCTTGCGATGAATTTGCTTTCGATGAACTCTTTGAAGCGTTTAATGAACTTGTTAGTGATTTCAAAGTTTTGAAAAAGAAATACAAGTTTTTGAAAAATGAAAACTTAGACTTCATTCATGAAAAAGAAAATCTTAACAATGAAATAAGAAACTTAAATCTGAAAATAAAATTTTAATGAATGAAAAGGAATCAATCTCAAATGAAAAAGATAAACTAAAGAATGAGGTTGAAAACATAAAAATATAGTTGACAAGTTTACATTAAGTTCAATTAAATTAGACATGTTGTTAAATAGTCAAAAAGTTGTTTTTGACAAAGCCGGATTAGGATATAACACTTTAAGAAAACAAAAATCACTTAAAAATATTTTTGTAAGTGCTGGCCAAAGTAATTTTACATGCTTTAAATGTAATCAATCAGGACACAAATCATATGAATGTAAAATTCTGAAACCAAGTAAAAATCTGAATATTAAAGGAAAGAAAATATGGGTTCCGAAAGGAACAATATTTGTTGGTACTAACCATGAAGGACCCAAGAAAGCTTGGGTACCTAACATAAAGTCTGATTTTATTGCAGGAATGTCTTGTGGCCAAGAGATCAAAAAGAAAGTGGTATCTTGATAGTGGCTGCTCAAGACATATGACGGGTGACAAAGAAGAATTCATCACCCTAGAAGAAAAGAAAGGAGGAGTTGTTACATTTGGTGACAATGGCAAAGACCAAATCTTGGGGTTTGGTAACATTCAAATAACTCCCTCCACATTTATTGAGAATGTACTTTATGTTGTTGGTTTAAAACATAACTTAATTAGTATAAGTCAATTATGTGATAAAGGTTTTAAAGTTGCATTTGAATCTTCTTTATGTACTGTAGCTAATCCCATTGATAATAGCATTGTTTTTATTGGAAATAGAAATGGCAATGTATACATGATTGATTTAGACAAATTATCTACTAATAATCATTGCTTAGTTGCAAATAATGCTAATATGAATGAGACTGGTTGGTTGTGGCATCGAAGATTAGGTCACGCAAGCACACACCTAATTTCAAAACTAATTAAAATGGACTTAGTAAAAGGTTTACCTAAATTAGATTTTGAAAATAACAAATATGTGATGCATGTCAGTTTGGAAAATAAACTAGAAGTTCTTTCAAATCTAAAAATATTGTTTCAACTTCTAGGCCTTTAGAGCTACTTCACATGGACCTTTTTGGACCAACTAGAACCACAAGTCTAGGAGGAAAGAAATATGGTCTAGTGATAGCAGATGATTACTCTAGATTCACTTGGGTAATGTTTTTAGCTCACAAAGATGAGACTTTCTCGATATTCATAAAATTCTTCAAGAAAGTAACAAATGAGAAAAACACTACCATAGTGTCTCTAAGAAGTGATCATGGAACTGAATTTGAAAATCACTTATTTGAAAGTTTTTGCAATGAAAATGGAATTAATCATAATTTTTCTGCACCTAGGACCCCACAACAAAATGGTGTAGTTGAAAGAAAAAATAGGACTCTAGAAGACATGGCCCGTACCATGCTATGTGAAAGTAAATTCCCGAAATACTTTTGGGCGAAAGCTATTAACACAGTATGTTACATCTTAAATAGAGCATTAATAAGACCTATTTTAAAGAAAACACCTTATGAATTATGGCATGATAGAAAACCCAATATAAAATATTTTCATGCATTTGGTTGTAAATGTTTTGTTCACAATAATGGTAAAAATAATTTAGGCAAATTTGATGCTAAATCTGACGAAGGAATATTTTTAGGATACTCAATAACTAGTAAAGCATATAGAGTATTTAACAAGAAAACTTTAGTTGTTGAAGAATCAATTCATGTAGTTTTCGATGAATCTTTAGCAACCCAGTCTGAAAAATTTGATGATGATGAAGATACAAACATAATTGAGAAAGATCTTGAAAAATTAAACATTGATGTATCTTTAGATCAAGAACAAGAAGCTAAAGATAATGATTCACCTAAGGATGATGATACTAACGCCAATCATAATGATGTAGATCTACCTAGGGATTGGAGATATGCTTATAGTCATCCTAAGGAATTGATTATAGGTGATCCATCTCAAGGAATAAGAACTAGATCATCCATGAGAAACATTAGTAATCATCTTGCATTTGTTTCACAAATTGAACCTAA
>UESW01004488.1:493923-527480 GCA_900491605.1 Calamus simplicifolius
TTATACCACATCAATATCACATATCAACATGACATGTATAAAGTCTGATGCAGGTTAAGTTACACAGTTTGGCTTGATCGACGTAAACTTGAGGGGACCTAGATTTACACATGATTAAAAAAAAAAGTTTTTATGCATCGATCTTTACCTTTACCGTACGAAGCATTTACAAAACATACGAATTAATTAATCATGCATTCATATCACGACATATGCCACAGCTCAATGGATTATGGCCTGCATCGCAATCGCGGTGGGTCCTCTATAATCTGCTTTGAGAAATTTGGATAAGCTTTTGGTCCTCTCTAGTCTCTGCTTTGGAAAAGTTGGATTACTTTGATGCCTATCGAAATTAGTAGTTGCATCTCGATTGTTGTTGTCGGACGGAGGATCATATATTTTTTAACCTTTTTACCAATGCTTGTGGAAACTGTCCGAATCCAAAGAATCTGGAGCTTTTGTTCTGCTTTTATTTTTAAAACACAAGCGAAAGATGCGAGCCGAGCCCGTGTTTCGTCCATGAAAGGATGAAGCATCCTCTTCGTTCATAATATACGAAACTGACATCCCTGGTTTCCACGGAAGAAGATCCAAAGCTAGACCAAAAGCTTATCTTTGTGTCTTTTAACTCACATGAAAGCAAGCGAAAGAATCCATTCCCAATGTAACAAATGCCACTTATGAATATCATTTAATGTTATTCCTTCACTTTGGTACTTAAACGAAGTAGAATAGCTTGTAGGGATCCAAAATGCCACTTATGACGAGTCCCTTTTACTCACCAATCCTTCGTGATATAATTGCCCATTAGAAAATGTGATCACATATCAAGTAGCTCAATTAAGTAACCATATATCTGACAAAGAAAAAAAAGAAGAGCTCAGTGTGCCTTAGGTTTATTCCTTCACTTAATCTCTTCTAGTGGTTGGAATTCCTCCAAACACCTTTTTCTAGCTCAATTTAAGTTGCTTTAAGTCAAAACTTAAAAATTAATTCTAGCATGATTAATTTCAAGATTTGAGATTTAGAATCAAACCAATCATGCTATAGAGCCGAATTAGAATCGAGCCATACAATAGAATTTTTTTTAAAAAAAAACTAGCTTGAAAACTTTTGTTTAGCCTATTTTGTCATTTTTGATGCTTCAAGAGCATGTCAAGCAGCATTTTATACGTTATTATTATTATGTAGCCTCTTAGGAAATAGGAAAGATAATAAAACAAAAAAAAAAGTGTTAAAAGAAGGATTTTATTGACCGGTGCCTCATAAGCATTCATTAAGAAATATTTAATACCCCATTTACATAGCCTCCTATGAAAAATAAAAATAAAAAATAAAAAGTATTTTTTACTTTAATTTTATGCGGAAACAAGGTTTTGGAAGAAGGAAACACTGTAACTGTAATATCTTTACATATTTGTCAAGGTCCACAACACGACAAATAATACCAAAGCCATTAGAGAAGTCATAAGACTTTTGGAAAAGTCTCAGCTACTTCGCTTTCTTGAAAGAGCCTTTCACCGTCATGCTTACCCAGGAAAAGCCTTTATAATAGCACATTGTCCAATCCGATCATGCAAGATTTAATCATAATTTAAAATAAAAGAATAAAAAAAGAAATTGGCAGAAAATGAATATCAAAGATCGATCATCTAAATAGGAGCAATATCTCGAAGTCACTATAGAAAATGTGATCTTTAGCTTCCAGGGGCACAAAGGTAAGAAGAACTAAATTTATATTGCCAGGAACATAATGTTACAAAAAAATTGTCTCAACTTGTGTTGGAATATTGTTGCATAATTGTGTCAAAAGTAAAATTAATCAAAAGAACTAGGAGATAAAGTAATGATTTGGTCAAGGCATTTTAATGAAAAGAGAAACTTCATGTTGGCACTGTAGTCACATAATAAATAACGGGAATGTAGGGAAGCCCAGGGATCTAAGAATTTGCGGATCAATTGATGGTCTAGAGAGGTAGATCATAATTTAAATGGATCAAAGTGAGGAATAAAAATTAAGAAGAGAACTAGGAAAACAATAGTCTCTAGTACTACTTGAAAATAACGAGAATAAACTTGTATGATGAGTTTGGTGTTCCATGAATTCTTGTGCAGTGAGAGTCACGTGCAACCAGGCACACATTACCATCAATGGGTGCCAAAATAAAGCCAGAATTGACGGTCGAGTTAGGTTACAATTGAATGACCAGTTGAACACATGAATAATAGTCTAACTACTTCCAAAGGACCCATCAGAGGGTGCGAATCATCTGCTGAGATAAAAGAGACGCAAGTGTCCATGGGTTTCCAACACCCAGCTGAGTCGGTGAAACTTAAATGGTCTTTGGATTGGTTACCAAATACTGTTGTTCTTTTTACAAGTTACTAGTACCATGGAGAAAAAGTACACTAGCTTAAGTGGATCAAAGCATCTTGAACATAAACAAATGAATGTTAGCAAGCAAGCATAACAGTGAAAAAGATACACTTGTTACTCCCAATCACTTGAGATCCTTATTTCTCAAATGAATTCTGGGAGGTAAAACAGCTAAGGATCCATATGCCACTGGAATCACTCGGAGAGCCTCATTTCTCCCCCACGAGAAAGGGAGCAACTTTTTAAAGCTGATGTGACCTCCATTTGCTTGCATAGTGGGATCCGTAGGCCCTGTCGGTTGGACTAATGTACTCTTTGGTTTGTGTGGGTATGGATCATCCAACAGTCCATTCAGAACTCTTGAAGTGGTTGTCTTTACTGAGACTTCCCTCGACATGGCACAGTTGATTGAAGTGTATTTTAAGTGGTCCAAGTGACCCCTCATACATCGACCATGTGCAAGATTATGACCAATCTCATCACGATTGGTATTGATCTCACAGCACGTTCTTTGACTGACATGACAATAGATTCTTGAAAGTTTTCTCTCTAACACGTCCTCTGGCACACTACGTTCTTTTTCTTGGAAGGATGGAGGAAGAGGGTGAGAGAGCGAGGGGGAAGGAAAATTCAAACATTCGCCCAAGTACGAGAGGATTCGGGAGGAGGGGAGACTTGGCAACGCAATTTATTACTTATTGATGAGAAACCTAATAATTTTTACGTCTGTTACATATCCCAATGTCATTAAAACATCATTTATAACAAATAATAAGAAATATTCAACTATAATTTGCTTATATAAAATTTACTTAAATATCTTTATAAAATTAATGGATAGGATTACATCTACTAGTAAAAATAAGTATGATAGCAAACCCTTCCATATAAAGAATCCCATCGGATGCGGAAGGGATTAAAATTTCCACACCAAGGGGTCGGGGTCTATGCACTGATCACCTCTTGTTACGTCTTAAGCTTAGGGAATCTGCCAAAAAAAAAAAAAGAAGAGGAAATCAGCTGTGCAGCAAAACATGGGATTTCTTAAAATAAAATCTCAACTTCAACACGTATATGCTGCAACCGATCGTTACAAACTTAAACGTGGCAAAAGAGCGAGTTCTTTCATATAGCGTATGTGCACGTGGCAATAGAGAAACGAAAGATTCTGATCTTTCGTACCATACGTTGCAGCCAATCCACATCCCCGGGTTCCGACCTTATCTCGGTCGACGTGTATCTATCTCAGTGATACATAGCATATATTTCTTAACAGGGGAATGGAGACATGAAACGTCAATCATTGTCGTCGACCACGGTTTCGGAGTCTCAAGAAGCTGCTAGCGAACAAGCAGTGGCAATAATGGTGCCCAGCGTTTCAGGCCCACTTGTTTTAGTCTCCTGTTAGCCATGTAGGCTTTGAGCCTAACCTCTCATCCCCCATTATCCTTCCATCCACTCTTCGGAAAGCCCCCCTAGCAAAAGGATTAGGGATTTCCACGATACGCCACTGCTGAATTTGTTTCATTAGAAAAGAAAACACGGCTCTGTTTGATTTTTATTTTTTTTTCACACTGCTTACTTGCAAGCAGAAAATTAAAGGTGCCCGTGGTTGAGAAAATCGGGGAGATAACTATCATTTAATGGTGCTGTCTCTTCTGGGCCAAACCCAGCTCCAGGGATTGGCGTTTGAAACAAGCCACAGCCCTATCGTGTTGCACCAACCTATTGGTTTGTTCTTTTTTTTTTTTTTTTTTAAAAAAAAAAGCAATTATACGGTAACCTACAAAAATCAGTGAAGAAACTCACCAAGATGCCTTCCACCAACCATTTTTCTTCATTAAATGGCATAGAGCTGTAGCCGAGCTTTTCAGCGCTCACTTCCGACTAATTAACAAATACTTACAGGGCTCTAACTCATTTAAATTTAAAAAAATTTATTCAAGCTCGATTTGAGTTTGATTATAAAAAGTTTAGGCTCGATTCAAGTTTAGCTTGAATTCACTCATTTGATATAATTAGAAAACCCGATAAATTTGATTTAAAAAAAAAATTATTTCAAATTTGAGCTTAAATTGAGCTCATTTTAAGTTAGGCTCAAATTAAGCTGGTTTAAAACTTAATTTAAAAATAAAAAAAATTCTATGTTAATTTAAAAGTGAGCTTGATCGGAAGCCGTCGGATGCCGATCGGATGGACAAAATCTCGGCGATCGGTTTGACAGCAACTCCTTAACAGCAGTAGCCATCTTCGTCTCCACCTCCTCTAAGATCCTTCGTTGATGGTCTCCACAAACCCTATATAATTCGTGTTCGGGCACTGGTGACTTCGACCAATTATCAAAGTTGGTAAGAGTTTGACCTTCTAGACGTAAATTTTTTTTTAAAAAAAGCTTTAAATAATATATAAGTTTAGTTAAGATCCGGATGACAACGCCCGCTTTTTATGCTCTTTTATTGAAAACCTTGCTTTTTTTATGCCTTTTCTTTGAAAACCTTTGGTTTCAGCACAGACGGTGTAAGACTAGAGAAAGGGACCGAACTCTCTTTTTTGAAAAAGAAAAACTCAAAATAATGTTATCATGGTTATAATAGGAGAAACTATAGTTTTGAACCTTTTTAATTATTGATCATTATGTTTTCAATATAATGTTAGATTTTGTAACAACCTATTATATCCGCGATGATCCGTCGGTTGCGATCGATCCAAAGCCATGATCCCGATAGGCGATGATCGATCGGACCGTTGCAATGCATCCGATCGGAGATGATCCGACGGTTGCGATCGATCCGAGCCATGATCCCGATCGGCGATGATCGATCCGACGATTGCTATCCATCCGATCGGCGATAATATCCGACGGTTACGATCGATCCAAGCCATGATCCCGATCGGTGATGATCGATCCAACGGTTGCGATCCATCGATCGGCGACGATATCCGGTGGTTGCGATCGATCCAAGCCATGATATCGATCGGCGATGATCGATCTGACGGTTGCGATCCATCCGATCGGCGATAATACGATGGTTACGATCGATCCAAGCCATGATCCCGATCGGCGATGATCGATCCGACGCTTGCGATCCATCCGATCGGCAATGATATCCGATGGTTGCGATCGATCCAGGCCATGATACCGATCGGCGATGATCAATCCGATCATTGCGATCCATCCGATCCGCGATGATACGATGGTTGTGATCGATCAAATCCATGATCCCGATCGGCAATGATCAATCGGACCATTGCGATGCATCCGATCGGAGACAATCCGATGGTTGTAATCGATCCGAGCCATGATCCTAATCGGTGATGATCGATCGGACCATTGCGATCCATTCGATTGGTGATGATCCGACGATTGTGATTGATCGGAGCTATAATCTAGATCGGCGATGATCAAACAGACTGTTGCAATCCATCTGATCGGCGATGATCCGATGGTTGTGATCGATCCAAGCCATGATCCTGATCGGTGATGATCGATCAGACCATTGCTATCCATTCGATCGGCGATGATCTGACGGTTGCGATTGATCCAAGCCATAATCCCGATCGGCGATAATCGATCCGATCGTTATGATCCATCCGATCTGCGACGGTCCGACGGTTGCGATCGATCGAAGCCATGATCCAGATCGGCGATGATCGATCGGATCGTTGCGATCCATTCGATTGGTGACGATATCCGACGGCTGCATTCGATCTAAGCCATGATCCTGATCGGCGATGATTGATCCGATCGTTGCCATCCTTCCGATCCACGACGATCCGACGGTTGCGATCGATCGAAGCCATGATCCCGATCGGCAATAATCGATCGGACTGTTGCAAAGATCCGATCGAAGACGATCCGATGGTTGCGATCGATTCGAGCCACGATCCCAATCAGCAATGATCGATTGGACCGTTGCGATACATCCGATCAGAGACGATCCGACGGTTGCGATCTATCCGAGCGATGATCCGGATCGGCGATGATCGATAGGACTATTATGATCCATTCGATCGGCGATGATCTGACGGTTGCGAACGATTCAAGCCATGATCACGATCGGCGATGATCGATCGGACTTTTGCGATCCATTCGATCGGTGAAGATCCGACGGTTGCGATCGATCCAAGCCATGATCCCGATCGGCAATGATCGATCTGATCATTGCGATCCATCCGATCCAAAACGATCCGATGGTTGCGATCAATCGAAGCCATGATACGGATCGGCGATGATCGATCGGACAGTTGTGATCCATCCGATCAGCGATGATCCGACGGTTGCGATCGATCCAAGCCATAATCTAGATCGGCGATGATCGATTGGACCGTTGCGATCCATTCGATCGATGATGATTCGATGATTGCGATCAATCCAAGCCATGATCCCGATCGGCAACGATCGATCCGATCGTTGCGATCCATTCGATTGGAGATGATCCAATGGTTGTGATTGATCGGAGCTATGATCTAGATCGGCGATGATCGAACGGACTATTGCGATCCATCCGATCGGCGATGATCAGACGGTTGCGATCGATCCAAGCCATGATCCCGATCGGCGATGATCGATCGGACCATTGCGATCCATTCGATCGGTGACATTCCGACGATTGCGATCGATCCAAGCCATGATCCCGATCGACGATGATCGATCCAATCGTTGCGATCCATCCGATCCACGATGGTCTGACGGTTGTGATCGATCCAAAGCCATGATCTCGATAGGCGATGATCGATTGGACCGTTGTAATGCATCCGATCGGAGATGATCCGATGGTTGCGATCGATCCGAGCCATGATCTCGATCGGCAATGATCGATCCAATGGTTGCTATCCATCTGATCGACGATGATCGATCCAACGGTTGCTATCCATCTGATCGGCGATGATATCCGACAGTTACGATCGATCCAAGCCATGATCCCGATCGGCGATGATCGATCCGACAGTTGCGATCCATCTGATCGGCGACGATATCCGACGGTTGCGATCGATCCAAACCATGATATCGATCAGCGATGATCGATCCGACGGTTGCGATCCATCCGACCGGCGACAATACGACGGTTACTATTGATCCAAGCCATGATCCCGATCGGCGATGATCTATCCGACGCTTGCGATCCATTCGATCGGCGACAATATCTGATGGTTGCGTTCGATCCAGGCCATTATACCGATCGGCGATGATCAATCCGATCATTGCGATCCATCCGATCCGTGATGATCCGACAGTTGCGATCGATCGAAGCCATGATCTCAATCGATGATGATCAATCGGACCATTGCGATGCATCCAATCGGAGACAATCCGATGGTTGCGATCGATCCGAGCCATGATCCTGATTGACGATGATCGATTGGACCATTGCGATCCATTCGATTGGAGACGATCTGACGGCCATGATTGATCGGAGCTATGATCCGGATCGGCGATGATCGAATGGACTGTTGCGATCCATCTGATCGACGATGATCTGACGATTGCGATCGATCCAAGCCATGATCCCGATCGGCGATGATCGATCGGACCGTTGTGATCCATTCAATCGGCGATGATCCGACAGTTGCAATCGATCCAAGCCATGATCCCGATCGGCGATGATCGATCCGATCGTTACGATCCATCCGATCCGCGACGGTCCGACAGTTGCAATCGATCGAAGCCATAATCCAGATCGGCGATGATCGATCGGATCATTACGATCCATCCGATCGGCGATGATATCCGACGGATACGATCAATCGAAGCCATGATCTCAATCGGCGATGATCGATCGGATCGTTGCGATGCATCGGATCGGAGACAATTCGATGGTTGCAATCGATCCGAGCCCTGATCTGGATCGGCGATGATCGATCGGACTGTTGTGATCCATCTGATCGGCGATGATCTGACGGTTGCGATCGATCCAAGCCATGATCATAATCGGCGATGATCGATCGAACCATTGTGATCCATTCGATCGGGGATGATCCGACGGTTGTGATCGATCCAAGCCATGATCCCAATCGATAATAATTGATCTGATCGTTGCGATCCATCCGATCCGCAATGATCCGATGGTTGCGATCGATCGAAGCCATGATCCTGAGCAGCGATGATCGATCGGACCGTTGTGATGCATCCGATCGAAAATGATCCGATGGTTGTGATCGATCCGAGCCATTATCCCGATCGGGGATTATCGATCCGACGGTTGCGATCAATCCGATTGGCGAGGATATCCGACGGTTACAATTGATCCAAGCCATGATCCTGATCGAACAGTTGCGATCCATCCGATTGGCAACAATATCCGATGGTTGCGATCGATCCAAGCCATGATCTCGATCGACGATGATCAATCCGACGGTTGCGACCCATCCGATCGGCGACAATACGACGGTTGCGATAGATCCAAGCCATGATTCCGATCGGCGATGATCGATCCGATGCTTGCGATCCATCTGATCAGCGATGATATCTGATGGTTGCTATCGATCAAAGCCATGATCCTGATCGGCGATGATCGATCCGATCATTGCGATCCATCCGATCTGCGATGATCCAACGATTGCGATCGATCAAAGCCATGATCCCGATCGGCGATGATCGATCGGACTATTGCGACACATCCGATCGGCGACGATCCGACGGTTATGATCGATCCAAGCCATGATCCCGATCGGCGATGATCGATTGGATCATCGCGATCCACTCGATCGGCGATGATCCGACGATTGCGATCGATCCAAGCCATAATCTAGATCAGCGATGATCGGTTGGACCGTTGCGATCCATTCGATCGGCGATGATCTGATGATTGCGATCAATCCAAGCCATGATCCCGATCGGCGATGATCGATCCGATCGTTGGGATCCATCCGATCTGCGACGATCCGATGGTTGCGATCGATCAAAGCCATGATCCCGATCGGCGATGATCGATCGGACTATTGCAATCCATCCGATCGGCGATGATCCGACGGTTGCGATCGATCCAAGCCATGATCCCGATCGGCGATGATCGATTGGACCGTTGTGATCCATTCGATCGGCGACAATCTGACGATTGCGATCGATCCAAGTCATGATCCCGATAGGCGATGATCGATTCGATCATTGTGATCCATCCGATCCGCAATGATCCGACGGTTGCGATCGATCCAAAGCCATGATCCCGATAGGCGATGATCGATCGGACCGTTGCAATGCATCCGATCGAGATGATCAGACGGTTGCGATCGATCCGAGCCATGATCTCGATCGGAGATGATCGATCCGACGGCTGCTATCCATCCGATCGGCAGTGATATCCGATGGTTACGATCAATCCAAGCCATGATCTCGATCAGCGATGATCGATCCGACGATTGCGATCCATCCGATCGGCGATGATATCCGACGGTTGCGATCGATCCAAGCCATGATATCGATCGGCGATGATCGATCTGATGGTTGCGATCCATCCGATCGACGATAATACGACGGTTACGATTGATCCAAGCCATGATCCCGATCGGCGATGATCAATCCGACGCTTGTGATCCATCCGATCGACGACGATATCCGATGGTTGCGATCGATCCATGCCATGATATCGATCGGCGATGATCAATCCGATCATTGCAATCCATCCAATCCGCGATGATCCGATGGTTGCGATCAATCGAAGCCATGATCCCAATCGACGATGATCAATCGGACCATTGCGATGCATCCGATCATAGACAATCCGATGGTTGCAATCGATCCGAGCCATGATCCTGATCAGCGATGATCGATCGGACCATTGCGATCCATTCGATTGGAGACGATCTGATGGTTGTGATTGATCGGAGCTATGATCCGGATCGGCGATGATCGAATGGACTGTTGCGATCCATCTAATCGGTGATGATCCAACGGTTGCGATCGATCCAAGCCATGATCCCGATCGGCGATGATCGATCGGACCGTTGCGATCCATTCGATCGGCGACGATCCGACGGTTGCGATCGATCTAAGTCATGATCCCGATCGGCGATGATCGATCCGACAGTTGTGATTCATCCACACCATGATCCCGATCGGCGATGATCGATCGGACCATTGTGATCTATTCAATCGGCAACGATCCAACGGTTGCGATCGATACAAGCCATGATCCCGATTGGCGATGATCGATCCGACGCTTGCGATCCATCCGATCAGCGACGATCCGATGGTTGCGATTGATCCAAGCCATGATCTAGATCGGCGATGATCGATTGGACCGTTGCGATCCATTCGATCGGCGATGATTCGATAATTGCGATCAATCCAATCCATGATCCCAATCGGCGATGATCGATCCAATCATTATGATCCATCTGATCTGCAACGATCCGACAGTTGCGATCGATCAAAGCCATGATCCCGATCGGCGATGATCGATCGGACTACTGCGATCCATCCGATCGGCGATGATCCGATGGTTGCGATCGATCCAAACCATGATCTCGATCGGCGATGATCGATTGGACTGTTGCGATCCATTCGATCAAGCCATGATCCCGATCGGCGATGATCGATCCGATCGTTGCGATCCATCCAATCCATGATGATCCGATAGTTGCGATCGATCCAAAGCCATGATCCCGATAGACGATGATCGATTGGACCGTTGCAATGCATCCGATCGGAGATGATCCGACGGTTGCGATCGATCCGAGCCATGATCCCGATCGGCTATGATCGATCCAACGGTTGCTATCCATCTGATCGGTGATGATATCGGACGGTTACGATCGATCCAAGCCATGATCCCGATCGACGATGATCGATCTGATGGTTGCGATCCATCCGATCGGCAACGATATTCGATGGTTGCGATCGATCCAAGCCATGATATTGATCGGCGATGATCGATCCGACGGTTGTGATTCATCTGATCGGCAATAATACGACGGTTACGATCGATCCAAGCCATGATCCCGATCGGCGATGATCGATCCGACGCTTGCGATCCATTCGATCAGTGACAATATTCGAAGGTTGCGATCGATCCAGGCCATGATACCGATCGGCGATGATCAATCCGATCATTGCGATCCATCCGATCCGCGATGATCTAACGGTTGCGATCGATCGAATCCATGATGCCGATCGGCGATGATCAATCGGACCATTGCAATGCATCCGATCGGAGACAATCTGATGGTTGCAATCGATCCGAGCCATGATCCTGATCGGCGATGATCGATCAGACTGTTGCGATCCATTCGATTGGAGACGATCCAATGATTGTAATTGATCGGAGCTATGATCCGGATCGGCGATGATCGAACTGACTGTTGCGATCCATCTGATCGGTGACGATACGATGGTTGCGATCGATCCAAGCCATGATCCTGATCGGCGATGATCGATCAAACCATTGCAATCCATTCGATCGACGATGATCAGACGGTTGCGATCGATCCAAGCCATGATCTCGATCTGTGATGATCAATCCGATGATTGTGACCCATCCGATCGGTGACAATACAATGGTTGCGATAGATCCAAGCCATGATTCCTGATTGGCAATGACCGATCCGATCATTGCGATCCTTCCGATCCGCGATGATCCGATGGTTGCGATCGATCGAAGCCATGATCCCGATCGGCAATAATCGATCGGACTGTTGCAAAGATCCGATCGAAGACGATCCGATAGTTGTGATCGATCCGAGCTATGATACCGATCGGCGATGATCGATCGGACCGTTGCGATGCGTCCGATCGAAGACGATCCAATGGTTGCGATCTATCCGAGCCATGATCCAGATCGGCGATGATCGATCGAACAGTTTTGATCCATTCGATCGGCGATGATCCGATGGTTGCGATCGATTCAAGCCATGATCATGATCGGCGATGATCGATCGGACTGTTACGATCCATTCTATCGATGAAGATCCGACAATTGCGATCAATCCAAGCCATGATCCCGATCGGCGATGATCGATCCAATCGTTGCGATCCATCCGATCCGATGGTTGCGATCAATCGAATCCATGAACCGGATCGGCGATGATCGATCGTACTATTGCGATCCATCCGATCGGCAACGATCCGACAGTTGCGATCGATCCAAGCCATTATCTAGATCGGCGATGATTGATTGGACTGTTGCGATCCATTCGATCGGCGATGATCTGATGATTGCGATCAATCCAAGCCATGATCCTGATCGGTGATGATTGATCCGATCATTGCGATCCATCCGATCTGCGATGATCCGACGGTTGCAATCGATCAAAGCCATGATCCCAATCGGCGATGATCGATCGGACTATTGCGATCCATCCGATCGGCGACGATCCGACAGTTGCGATCGATCCAAAATATGATCCCGATTGGCGATGATCGATTGGACCGTTGCAATCCATTCGCTCGGTGACGATCCGACGATTGCGATCGATCCAAGCCATGATCCCGATCGGTGATGATCAATCCGATCGTTGCGATCCATCCGATCCGTGATGATCCAATAGTTGCGATCGATCCAAAGCCATGATCCTAATAGGCGATGATCGATTGGACCGTTGCAATGCATCCAATCGGAGATGATCCGATAGTTGCGATCGATCCGAGCCATGATCCTGATCGGCTATGATCGATCCGACGGTTGCTATCCATCCGATCGGCGATGATATCAGATGGTTATGATCGATCCAAGCCATGATCCCGATCGGCGATGATCGATTCGATGGTTGCGATCCATCCGATCGGCGACGATATCCGACGGTTGCGATCGATCCAAGTTATGATATCGATCGGCGATGATCGATCCAATTGTTGCGATCCATCCGATCGGCAACAATACGATGGTTACGATCGATCCAAGCCATGATCCCGATCGGCGATGATCGATCCGACGCTTGCGATCCATCCGATCGGCGACGATATCCGATGGTTGCTATCGATCCAGGCCATGATACCGATCGGCGATGATCAATCCGATCATTGCGATCCATCCGATCCGCGATGATTCGACGGTTGCGATCGATCGAAGCCATGATCCCGATCGGCGATGATCAATCGGACCATTGCGATGCATTAGATCGGAGATAATCCGATGGTTGCGATCGATCCGAGCCATGATCCTAATCGGCGATGATCGATCGGACCATTGCGATCCATTGATTGGAGACGATCCGACGGTTGTGATTGATCGGAGCTATGATTCGGATCGGCGATGATCGAACGGACTGTTGCAATCCATCTGATCGGCGATGATCCGATGGTTACGATCGATCCAAGCCATGATCACGATCGGCAATGATCGATCGGACTGTTGCGATCCATTTGATCGGATACGATCCGACGGTTGCGATCGATCCAAGCCATGATCCCGATCGGCGATGATCGATCCGATCGTTGCGATCCATCAGATCCACGATGGTTCGATGGTTGCGATCGATCGAAGCCATGATTCCGATCGGCGATGATCGATCGGACCATTGCGATGCATCCGATCAAAGACAATCTGATGGTTGCAATCGACCGGAGCCATGATCTGGATCAGCGATCATCGATCGGACTGTTGTGATCCATCTGATCGGCGATGATCTGACGGTTGCGATCGATCCAAGCCATGATCATGATCGGCGATGATCGATCGAACCATTGTGATCCATTCGATCGATGATGATCCGACGGTTGCAATCGATCCAAGCCATTATCCCGATCGGCGATAATCGATTCGATCATTGCGATCCATCCGATCCACCACGATCCGATGGTTGCGATCGATCGAAGCCATGATCCGGATCGGCGATGATCGATCGGACCGTTGCGATGCATCCGATCGGAGACAATCCGATGGTTGCGATCGATCCGAGCCATTATCCCGATTGGCGATGATCGATCCGACGATTGCGATCAATCCGATTGGCGAGGATATCCAACGGTTACGATCGATCCAAGCCATGATCCCGATCGGACAGTTGCGATCCATCCGATTGGCAACAATATCCGACGGTTACGATCGATCCAAGCCATGATCTCGATCGGTGATGATCAATCCGACGGTTGCGACCCATCCGATCGGCGACAATACAACGGTTGTGATAGATCCAAGTCATGATTCCGATCGGCAATGATCGATCTGATGCTTGCGATCCATCTGATCATCGATGATATTCGATGGTTGTGATCAATCCAAGCCATGATCCTGATCAGCGATGATCGATCCGATCGTTGCGATCCTTCCGATCCGCGACGATCCGATGGTTGCGATTGATCGAAGCCATGATCCCGATCGGCAATAATCGATCGGACCGTTGCAAAGATCCGTTCGAAGATGATCCGATGGTTGCGATCGATCCGAGCCATGATCCTGATCGGCGATGATCGATTGGACCATTGCATGCATCCGATCGGAGACGATTCGACGGTTGCGATCTATCCGAGCCATGATCCAGATCAGCGATGATCGATCGGACAGTTGCGATCCATTCGATCAGCAACGATCCGACTGTTGCGATCGATTCAAGCCATGATCATGATCGACGATGATCGATCGGACTGTTGTGATCCATTCAATCGGCAAAGATCCGACGGTTGCGATCGATCCAAGCCATGATCCCAATCAGCGATGATCGATCTGATCGTTGCGATCCATCCGATCCGAGACGATTCGATGGTTGCGATCAATCGAAGCCATGAACTGGATCGGCGATGATCGATCGGACTGTTGCGATCCATTCGATCGGCGACGATCCGACGGTTGTGATTGATCCAAGCCATGATCTAGATCGGCGATGATCAATTGGATCGTTGCGATCCATTCGATCGACGACGATCCGATGATTGCGATCAATCCAAGCCATGATCCCGATCGTTGCGATCCATCCGATCTGCGATGATCTGATGGTTGCGATCGATCAAAGCCATGATCCCGATTAGCGATGATCGATCGGACTATTGCGATCCATCCGATCGGCAACGATCTGACGGTTGTGATCGATCCAAGCCATGATCCCGATCAGTGATGATCGATTGGACTATTGTGATCCATTCGATCGGCGACGATCCGATGATTGCGATCGATCCAAGTCATTATCCCAATCGGCGATGATCGATCCGATCATTGCGATCCATCCGATCCGCGACGATCCGACGGTTGTGATCGATCTGAAGCCATGATCCCGATAGGCGATTATCGATCGAACCGTTGCAATGCATCCGATCGGAGATGATCCGATGGTTGCGATCGATCCGAGCCATGATCTCGATCGGCGATGATCGATCCGATGGTTGCTATCCATCCGATCAGCGATGATATCCGACGGTTACGATCGATCCAAGCCATGATCCTGATCGGCGATGATCGATCTGACGGTTGCGATCCATTCGATCGGCGATAATATCCGACGGTTGCGATCGATCCAAGCCATGATATCGATCGGCGATGATCGATCCGACGGTTGCGATCCATCCGATCGGCGACAATACGATGGTTACGATCGATCTAAGCCATGATCCTGATCGGCGATGATCAATCCGATGCTTGCGATCCATCCGATCGGCGACGATATCCGATGGTTGCGATCGATCCAGGCCATGATACCGATCGGCGATGATCAATCCGATCATTGCGATCCATCCGATCCGCGATGATCCGATAGTTGTGATTAATCGAAGCCATGATCCCGATCGATGATGATCAATTGGACCATTGTGATGCATTCGATCGAAGACAATCCGATGGTTGCGATCGATCTGAGCCATGATCCTGATCGGTGATGATCGATCGGACCATTGCGATCCATTCGATTGGAGACGATCCGACGGTTGTAATTGATCGGAGCTATGATCCGGATCGGCGATGATTGAACGGACCATTGCGATCCATTCGATCGGCAATGATCCGACGGTTGCGATCGATCCAAGCCATGATCCCGATCGGCGATGATTGATCGAACCGTTGCGATCCATTTGATCGGTGTCGGTCTGATGGTTGCGATCGATCGAAGCCAATGATCCTGATCGGCGATGATCGATTGAACTATTGCGATGCATCCGATTAGAGACAATCCGATGGTTGCGATCGATCCGAGCCATGATCTGGATCGGCGATGATCGATCGGACAGTTGCAATCCATTCGATCGGCAACGATCCGACGGTTGCAATTGATTCAAGCCATGATCACGATCGGCGATGATCGATCGGACTGTTAAAATCCATTCGATCGGTGAAGATCTGACGGTTGCGATCGATCTAAGCCATGATCCCGATCGGCGATGATTGATCCGATCGTTGCGATCCATCCAATCCGACGGTTGTGATCAATCGAAGCCATGAACCGGATCGGCGATGATCGATCGGACTGTTGCGATCCATCCGATCGGCGATGATCCGACGGTTGCAATCGATCCAAGCCATCATCTAGATCGGCGATGATCAATTGGACCGTTGCGATCAATTCGATCGGCGACGATCTGATGATTGCGATCCATCCAAGCCATGATTCCGATCGACGATGATCAATCCGATCGTTGCGATTCATCCGATCTATGACGATCCGACGGTTGCGATCGATCAAAGCCATGATCCCAATCGGCAATGATCGATCGGATTATTGCGATCCATCCGATCGGCGACGATCTGACGGTTGCGATCGATCCAAGCCATGATCCCGATCGGCGATGATTGATTGGACCGTTGCGATCCATTCGATTAGCAATGATCCAACGATTGCGATCGATCCAAGTCATGATCCCAATCGGCGATGATCGATCCGATCGTTGCGATCCATCCGATCTGCGATGATCCAACGGTTGTGATCGATCCAAAGCCATGATCTCGATAGGCGATGATCGATCGGACCGTTACAATGCATCCGATCGGAGATGATCCGATGGTTGCGATCAATCCGAGCCATGATCCCCATCGGCGATGATCAATCAGACGGTTGCTATCCATCCGATCGATGATGATATCCGACGGTTATGATCGATTCAAGCCATGATCCCGATCGGCGATGATCGATCCGACGGTTGTGATCCATCCGATAAACGATGATATCCGAAGGTTGCGATCGATCCAAGCCATGATATCGATCGACGATGATCGATCGACGGTTGCGATCCATCCGATCGGCGATAATATGACGGTTACGATCGATCCAAGCCATGATCCCGATCGGCGATGATCGATCCGACGCTTGCGATCCATCTGATCGGCGACGATATCCGATGGTTGCGATTGGTACAGGCCATGATACCGATCGGCGATGATTAATCCGATCATTGCGATCCATCTGATCCGCGATGATACGATGGTTGCGATCGATCGAAGCCATGATCCCGATCGATGATGAACAATCGGACCATTATGATGCATCCGATCGGAGACAATCCGATGGTTGCGATCGATTCGAGCCATGATCCTGATCGGCGATGATCGATCGGACCGCTGCGATCCATTCGATTGGTGACGATCCGATGGTTGTGATTGATCGGAGCTATGATCCGGATCGGCGATGATCGAATGGACTGTTGCGATCCATCTGATCGGTGACGATCCGATGGTTGTGATCGATCCAAGCCATGATCCCGATCGGCGATGATCTATTGGACCATTGCGATCCATTTGATCGGCGATGATCTGACAGTTGTGATCGATCCAAGCCATGATCCCGATCGGTGATGATCGATCCGATCGTTGCAATCCATCCGATCTATGATGGTCCGACGGTTGCGATCGATCGAAGCCATGATCTAGATCGATGATGATCGATTGGATCGTTGCGATCCATCCGATCGGCAATGATATCCGACGTCTGCGATCGATCCAAGCCATGATCATGATCAGCGATGATCGATCCGATAGTTGTGATCCTTTTGATCCACGACGATCCAACGGTTGCGATCGATCGAAGCCATGATCCCGATCGAAAATAATCGATCGGACCATTGCAAAGATCCGATCGAAGATGATCCGATGGTTGCGATCTATCCGAGCGATGATCCGGATCGGCGATGATCGATAGGACTGTTGCGATCCATTCGATCGGCGATGATCCGACGGTTGCGATCGATTCAAGCCATGATCACGATCGGCGATGATCGATTGGACTATTGTGATCCATTCGATCGGCGA
Organism: Calamus simplicifolius; assembly: GCA_900491605.1. Lineage (NCBI taxonomy): Eukaryota > Viridiplantae > Streptophyta > Magnoliopsida > Arecales > Arecaceae > Calamus > Calamus simplicifolius. The sequence continues at coordinate 512,398 of UESW01004488.1, forward strand.
AGATCCGACGGTTGCGATCGATCCAAGCCATGATCCCGATCAGCGATGATCGATCCGATCGTTGCGATCCATCCGATCCGAGATGATGATCAATCGAAGCCATGATACGGATCGGCGATGATCGATCGGACAATTGCGATCCATCCGATCGGCGATGATCCGACGGTTGCGATCTATCCAAGCCATGATCTAGATCGACGATGATCGATTGGACCATTGCGATCCATTCGATCGGCGATGATCCGATGATTGCGATCAATCCAAGCCATGATCCCGATCGGCGATGATCGATCCGATCATTGCGATCCATTCGATTGAAGACGATCCGATGGTTGTGATTGATCGGAGCTATGATCCGGATCGGCGATGATCGAACAGACTATTGCGATCCATCCGATGGTTGCGATCGATCCAAGCCATGATCCCAATCGGTGATGATCAATCGGACCATTGTGATCCATTCGATCGACGACGATCCGACGGTTGTGATCGATCAAAGCCATGATCCCGATCGGCTATGATCGATACGATCGTTGCAATCCATCCAATCCGCGATGGTTCGACGGTTGCGATCGATCCAAAGCCAGGATCCCGATAGGCTATGATCGATCGGACCATTACAATGCATCCGATCAGAGATGATCCGACGGTTGCGATCGATCTGAGCCATGATCCCGATCGGCGATGATCGATCCGATGGTTGCTATCCATCCGATCGGCGATGATATTCGACGGTTACGATAGATCCAAGCCATGATCCCGATCGTGATTATCGATCCGATGGTTGCGATCCATCCGATCAGCAACGATATCCGACGGTTGCGATCGATCCAAGCCATTATCCTAATTAGCGATGATCGATCGGACCATTGCGATCCATTCGATTGGAGACGATCCGACAGTTGTGATTGATCGGAGCTATGATCCGGATCGACGATGATCGAACAGACTGTTGCAATCCATCTGATCGGCGATGATCCGATGGTTGCGATCAATCCAAGCCATGATCCCGATCGGCGATGATCGATCGGACCGTTATGATCCATTCGATCGGTGACGATCCGACGGTTGCGATCGATCCAAGCCATGATCCCGATCGGCGATGATCAATCCGATCGTTGCAATCCATCCGATCCGCGATGGTCCGATGGTTACGATCGATCGAAGCCATGATCCAGATCGGCGATGATCGATCGATCATAGCGATCCATCCGATCGGCGATGATCCGATGGTTGCGATCGATCCAAGCCATGATCTCGATCGGCGATGATCAATCGGATCATTTGCGATATCCGATCGGATTCCGATCGATCGATCGACGATCGATGATAATCGATCAGATGCGATCCCGATCGGAGATGATCTGAAGGTTGCGATCGATCCAAACCATGATCTACATAGTCGATGATCGATTGGACCGTTGCGATCCATTCGATCGGTGACGATCCGATGATTGCGATCAATCCGATGATCCTGATTGGCGCGATCCGATCATGATCTCGATCGATTGCGATGACGATGTTGCGATCGATCCATTCGATCTCGATCGCGATCCGATCATGATCCGATGATCGATCGATGATCGATGATGGACCGTTGCGATCCGATTCGATGCGATCGATGAGCCGATCCGATGATTCGATCCATCCGATCGATAGCCGATCGATCCATGATCCCGATCAGCGATGATCGCGATGTGATCATCCGATCAACGATCCGACGGTTGCGATCCGATCCGATGATCGATCGGTTGCGATCCATCCGATCCGATGGATTGCGATCGATCGATCTGAGATCATGATCTCCGATCAATCGCGATGATCGATCGGATCCGATATTGCGATCCATCTGATCGGCGACGATCCGACGTTGTTGATCGATCGATCCGAAGCCATGATCCCGATCGGCGATGATCGATGTGGACCGATTGCGATCATTCGATCGGTGATCCCGATCCGATTGCGATCGATCCGAATCGCCATGATCGGCTCGATCCGGCGATCCATCCGATCGATCCGATCGTTGCGATCCGGATCCGATCTGATCGCGATGATCCGACGGTTGATGATCGATCCATGCCATGATCCTCGATCGATGATCGATCGATGATCCGTCGATGATATCGATGATCGATCCGATCGGCGATCGATGATGATGATCCGACGGATCCAATCCGATATGATCGATCGATCGATCGATCCATGATCCCGATCGAGCGATGATCGATCCGACGGATTGATGATCCAATCCGATCGGATGATCCGACGGTTGCGATCGATCCATCCGATCATCCGATGATCGATCGGCGATGATCGATCCGACGGTTGATCGATCCATCCGATCGATGATGATCCATCGATAGGCGATTGCGATCGATCCAAGCCATGATCTGATTGGCGATGATCGATCATGATCCCGCTGATCGCGATCGATCCGCATCCGATCGGATGATCGGCGATGATCGATCGATGCGTCCAATGCGATGATCGATCCAAGCCATGATGATCGGCCGATCGTTGCGATCCGATCGATCCGATCGATTGTGATCCGATCCGATGCGATGCGATGATCCGATGGTTGCGATGATCCGAATGATCCGGACTATTGTGATCCCTGATCGATGACGATCTGATGATCGATCCGGATCCCGGTGATCGATCGAATGATCCATCGATCGATCGTTACGATCGAGCCATGATCCGATCCGGTTGCGATCGATCCGTAATGCCGATGATCCATGATCGGATGATGATCGATCAGACCGACCATCCGATCGGATACGATCCGATCGAGCCATGATCCCGATCGGCAATGATTGATCCAACGGTTGCGATCAATCCGATCGGCAAGGATATCCGACGGTTACGATCAATCCAAGCCATGATCCCGATCGGACGGTTGCGATCCATCCGATTGGCAACAATATCGAATGCGATCGATCATGATCTCGATCGGCGATGATCGATCCGACCCATCCGATCGGCGATAATACGACGGTTGCGATCGATACAAGCCATGATTCCGATCGGCGATGATCGATCCGATGCTTGCGATCCATCCGATCAGCGACGATATCCGATGGTTGTGATCGATCCAAGGCATTATCCCGATCGGCGATGATCGATCCGATTATTGCAATCCATATACGCGATGATCCGACAGTTGCGATCGATCGAAGCCATGATCCCGATCGGCGATGATCGATCGGACCGTTAAGATGCATCCGATCGAAGACGATCCGATGGTTGTGATCAATTCGAGCCATGATCCTGATCGGCGATGATCGGTCGGACCGTTGCGATCCATTCGATTGGAGACAAACCGATGGTTGCGATCTATCGGAGCTATGATCCGTATCGGCAATTATTGATCGGACTATTGCGATTCATCTGATCGGCGATGATCGATCGGACCGTTGTGATCCATTCGATTGACGATGATCCGACGGTTGCGATTGATCCAAGCTATGATCCTGATCGGCGATGATCGATCCGATCGTTGCGATCTATTCGATTCACGACGATCAGACGGTTGCGATCGATCGAAGCCATGATCCCGATCGACGATGATTGGTCGGACCATTGTGATGCATCCGATCGGAGACGATCCGATGGTTGCAATCGATCCGAGCCATTATCTCGATCGGCGATGATCAATCCGACGGTTGCGATCCATCCGATCGGTGATGATATCCGATAGTTACGATCGATCCATGCCATGATCCCGATCAGCGATGATCGATTCGACAGTTGTGATCCATCTGATCGGCGACGATATCCAACGGTTGAGATCGATCTAAGCCATGATCTCGATCGGCGATGACCGATCCGACGGTTGCGATCCATCCGATCGGCGACAATACAACGGTTGCAATCGATCCAAGCCATGATCCCGATCAGCGATGATCGATCTGATGCTTGCGATCCATCCGATCGGCGACGATATCCGATGGTTACGATCGATCCAAGCCATGATCCCGATCGGCGATGATCGATCCTTTCTATCCATGACGATCTGACAGTTGCGATCGATCAAAGCCATGATCCCGATCGGCGATAATCGATCGGACCGTTGCGATGATCCGATCGAAGATGATTCGATGGTTGCGATAGATCCGAGCCATGATCCTGATCGGCGATGATCGATCGGACCATTGTGATTCATTCGATCGGAGACGATTCGAAGGTTGCGATCGATCGGAGCTATGATCTGGATCTGTGATGATCGAACGGACTGTTGCGATCCATCCGATCGGCGACAATCCGATGGTTCCGATCGATCCAACCCATGATCCCGATCGGTGATGATCGATCGGACCGTTGCGATCCATTCGATCGGCGACAATCCAATGGTTGCGATCGATCCAATCCATGATCCTGATCGTTGATGATCGATTCGATCGTTTCGATCCATCCGTTCCACTACGATCCGATGGTTGCGATCGATTGAAGCCATGATCCCGATCGGCGATGATTGATCGGATTGTTGCAATCCATCCAATCGGTGGCGATCCAACGGTTGCGATCGATCCAAGCCATGATCCCGATCAGCGATGATCGATCGGACCGTTGCTATGCATCCGATCGGAGACGATCCAACGGTTGCGATCTATCTAAGCCATGATCTGGATCGGCGATGATCGATCGGACTATTGCGATCCATCCAATCAGCAACGATCCGACGGTTGCGATCGATCCAAGCCATGATCCCGATCGGCGATGATCGATCGGACCGTTGCGATCCATTCGATCGGCAAAGATCCGATGGTTGTGATCGATCCAAGCCATGAACCCGATTGGCGATGATCGATCCGATAGTTGCGATCCATCCGATCCAAGATGATCCGACGGTTGCGATCAATCGAAGCCATGATCCCGATCAGCGATGATTGATCGGACTGTTGCGATCCATCCAATCGGCGATGATCCGACGGTTGCGATCAATCCAAGCTATGATCCTGATCAGCGATGATCGATAGGACCGTTGTGATCCATTCGATCGGCGATGATCCAACAAATGCGATCAATCCAAGCCATGATCCCGATCGGCGATAATCGGTCCGATCGTTGCGATCCATCCGATCTGCAATGATCCGACGTTGCTATCGATCAAAGTCATGATCCTGATCGACAATGATCAATCGGATAGTTGTGATCCATTAGATCGGCGACGATTCGACGATTGCGATCGATCCAAGCCATGATCTCGATCGGCGATGATTGATAGGACCGTTGCGATCCATTCGATCCGCGATGATCCGACGGTTGCGATCGATCCAAGCCATGATCCCGATCGGCGATGATCGATCCGATCGTTGCGATCCATCTGATTCACGACAATCCAATAGTTGCGATTGATCGATGCTATGATCCCGATCGGTGATGATCAATCGGACCATTGCGATGCATCCGATCGGAGACGATCCAAGCCATTATCCCGATCGGCGATGATCGATCGGACAGTTGCGATCCATCCGATCGGCGATGATATCCAATGGCTACGATCGATCTAAGCCATGATCCCGATCGGCAATGATCGATTCGACGGTTGCGATCCATCGATCGGCAATGATATTCGACAGTTGTGATCGATCCAAGCCATGATCTTGATCGGCGATGATCGATCCGATCGATTCGATCGATCCATTGCGATGATCCGCGATCTGATCCAATGGTTGCGATCGATCCAAGCCATGATCCTGATCGGCAATGATCGATCGATCCATTGCGATCCATTCGATCGGAGACGATCTGAAGGTTGTGATCGATCGGAGCTATGATTTGGATCAGCGATGATCGAACAGACCGTTGCAATCCATCTGATCGATGACGATCCAACGGTTGCGATCGGTCCAAGCCATGATCCCGATCGGCGATGATCGATCGACCGTTGCGATCCATTCGATCGCAATGATCCGATGGTTGCGATCGATCCAAGCCATGATCTCGATCGGCGATGATCGATCCGATCGTTACGATCCATCCGATCCACGATGATCCGATGGTTGCAATCGATCGAAGCCATGATCCCGATCGGCAATGATCGATCGGACCGTTGCGATGCATCCGATCGGAGACGATCCGCCGGTTGCGATCGATCTGAGCCATGATCCTGATCGACGATGATCAATCGGACCATTGCGATCCTTTCGATCAGAGACGATCCGAAGGTTGCGATCGATCGGAGTTAGGATCCGGATCGGCAATGATCGATCGGACCATTGCTATTCATTCGATCGGAGATGTTCCGAAGGTTGTGATCGATCGGAGCTATGATCCGGATCGGTGATGATCGAACGGACTATTGCAATCCATGTGATCGGCGATGATCGATCGGACCATTGCTATTCATTTGATCGGAGACAATCCGAAGGTTGTGATCGATCGTAGCTATGATCCGGATCGGTGATGATCGAACGGACTGTTGCGATCCATGCGATCGGCGATGATCCGACGGTTACAATCGATCCAAGCCATGATCCCGATCGCAATGATCGATCAGACCATTGCAATCCATTCGATCGGCGACAATCCAACGGTTGCGATCAATCCAAGCCATGATCCCGATCGGCAATGATCGATCCGATCGTTGCGATTCTTTCGTTCCACTACGATCCGACGGTTGCGATCGATCGAAGCCATGATCCTGATCGGCGATGATCGATCGGATAGTTGCGATCCATCCGATCAGCGATGATCCAACAGTTGCGATCGATCCAAGCCATGATCCCGATCGGTGATGATCGATCGGACTGTTGCGATGCATCCGATCGGAGACGATTCGACGGTTGCGACCTATCCGAGTCATGATCCATATCGACGATGATCGATCAGACTGTTGCGATCCATCCGATCAGCGATGATCCAACGTTTGCGATCGATCCAAGCAATGATTCAGATCAGCGATGATCGATCGGACCGTTGCGATCCATTCGATCGGCGAAGATCCGACGGTTGCGATTGATCCAAGCCATGATCCCGATCGGCGATGATCGATCCGATCGTTGCGATCCATCCAATCCGAGATGATCTGACAGTTGCAATCAATCGAAGCCATGATCCGGATCGGCGATCATCAATCGGACTATTGTGATCCATCCGATCAGCGACGATCCGACGGTTATGATCGATACAAGCCATGATCTCGATCGACGATGATTGATTTGACCGTTGCGATCCATTTGATCGGCGATGATCCAACGATTACGATCAATCCAAGCCATGATCCCGATCGGCGATGATCGATCCGATCGTTGTGATCCATCCGATCTGCGACGATCCGATGGTTGCGATCAATAAAAGCCATGATCCCGATCTGCGATAATCGATTCGATCGTTGCGATCCATCCGATCCGCAACGATCCGATAGTTGCGATCGATCAAAGCCATGATCCCGATCGGCGATGATCGATCGGACCATTGCGATGCATCCGATCGGAGATGATCCGATGGTTGCGATCGATCCGAGCCATGATCCCGATCGGCGATGATCGATCCGATGATTGTGATCCATCCGATCGACGATGATATCCGATGGTTATGATCGTTCCAAGCCATGATCCCGATCGGCGATGATCGATCCGACGGTTGCGATCCATCCGATCGGCGACGATATTCGACGGTTGCGATCGATCCAAGCCATGATATCGATCGGCGATGATCGATCCGATGGTTGCAATCCATCCGATCGGTGATAATACAACGATTGCGATCGATCCAAGCCATGATCCCGATCGGCGATGATCAATCTGACGCTTGCGATCCATCCAATCGGCGACGATATCTGACGGTTGCGATCGATCCAAGCCATGATCCCGATCGGCGATGATCGATCCGATCGTTGCGATCCTTCCGATCCACGATGATCCGACGGTTGCGATCGATCGAAGCCATGATCCCGATCGGCGATAATCGATTGGACCGTTGCGATGATCCAATCGAAGATGATCCGATGGTTGCGATCGATCCGAGCCATGATCCTGATCGACGATGATCAGTCGGACCATTGCGATCCATTCGATCGGAGATGATCTAAAGGTTGCAATCGATCAGAGCTATGATCCGGATCGGCGATGATCGAACAGACCATTGTGATCCATCGATCGGTGACGATCCGACGGTTGCGATTGGTCCAAGCCATGATCCGATCGGCGATGATCGATCTGACCGTTGCGATCCATTCAATCGGCGACAATCCGATGGTTGCGATCGATTCAAGCCATGATCCCGATCGGCGATAATCGATCGGACCGTTGCGATGATCCAATCGAAGATGATCCGATGGTTGCGATCGATCCGAGCCATGATCCTGATCGACGATGATCAGTCGGACCATTGCGATCCATTCGATCGGAGATGATCTAAAGGTTGCAATCGATCAGAACTATGATCCGGATAGGCGATGATCGAACAGACCATTGCGATCCATCGATCGGTGACGATCCGACGGTTGCGATTGGTCCAAGCCATGATCCCGATCGGCGATGATCGATCTGACCGTTGCGATCCATTCGATCGGCGACAATCCGATGGTTGCGATCGATTCAAGCCATGATCTCGATCGGCGATGATCGATCCTATCATTGTGATCCATCCGATCCGCGATGATCTGATGGTTGCGATCGATCAAAGCCATGATCCCGATTGGCAATGATCGATCGGACCGTTGCGATGCATCCGATCGGAGACGATCCGACGGTTGCGATCGATCTAAGCTATGATCCTGATCGACGATGATCGATCGATCGGATCATTGCGATCCTTTCGATCAGAGACGATCCGAAGGTTGCGATCGATCGGAGCTATGATCCGGTTCGGCGATGATCGATCGGACCATTGCGATTCATTCGATCAGAGACGATCCAAAGGCTGCGATCGATCGGAGCTATGATCCGGATCGGTGATGATCGAACGCACTGTTGCGATCCATGCGATCAGTGATGATCCGATGGTTACGATCGATCCAAGCCAGGTTCTCGATCGGCGATGATCGATCGGACCGTTGCGATCCATTCGATCGGTGACAATCCAATAGTTGCGATCGATCCAAGCATGATCCCTATCAGCGATGATCGATCCGATCGTTGTGATCCATTCGTTCCGCTATGATCCGACGGTTGTGATTGATCGAAGCCATGATCCTGATCAGCGATGATCGATCGGATAGTTGCGATCTATCCGATCGCCGATGATCCAACGGTTGTGATCGATCCAAGCTATGATCCCGATCGTCGATGATCGATCGGACCGTTGCGATGCATCTGATCGGAGACGATCCGACGGTTGCGATCTATCCGAGCCATGATCTGGATTTGCGATGATCGATCAAACCATTGCGATCATCCGATCGGCGATGATCCGACGGTTGCGATCGATCCAAGCCATGATCCCGATCAGCGATGATCGATCGGACCATTGCGATCTATTCGATCGGCGAAGATCCGATGGTTGCGATCGATCCAAGCCATGATCCCGATCGGCGATGACTGATCCGATCGTTGTGATCCATCCGATCCAAGACAATCTGACGGTTGCAATCAATCGAAGCCATGATTCGGATCGATGATGATCAATCGAACTGTCGCGATCCATCCGATCAGCGACGATCCGACTGTTGCGATCTATACAAGCCATGATCCCGATCGGCGATGATTGATTGGACCGTTGCGATCCATTCGATCGGCGACGATCCGACGATCACGATCAATCCAAGCCATGATCCCGATCGGCGATGATCGATCCGATCGTTGCGATCCATCCGATCTGCGACGATCCGATAGTTGCGATCGATCAAAGCCATCATCCCGATTGGCGATGATCGATTGGATGGTTGCAATCCATCCGATCGGCGATGATTCGATGGTTGCGATCGATCCAATCCATGATCTCGATCGGCGATGATTGATTGGACCGTTGCGATCCATTCGATCGGCAAGGATCGGACGATTGTGATTGATCCAAGCCATAATCTCGATCGGCGATGATCGATCAGATCGTTGCGATCCATCCGATCCGCAATGATCCGACGGTTGAGATCGATCAAAGCCAAGATCCCAATCGGCAATGATCGATCGGACTATTGCGATGCATCCAATCGGAGATGATCTGACGGTTGCGATCGATCCGAGCCATGATCCCAATCAGTGATGATCGATCCAACGATTCCGATCCATCCGATCGGCAACGATATCCGATGATTGCTATCGATCCAAGCTATGATCTCGATCGGCGATGATCGATCCGATGGTAGCGATCCATCCGATCGGCGACAATACGGCGGTTGCGATCGATCTAAGCCATGAGCCCGATCGGCGATGATCGATCCGATGCTTGCAATCCATCTGATCGGCGATTATATTCGATGGTTGCGATCGATCCAAGCCATGATCCCGATCGGCAATGATCGATCCAATCGTTGCGATCCTTCCGATCCATGACAATCCGACGGTTGCGATCGATCGAAGCCATGATCCCAAACGGTAATAATCGATCGGACCGTTGCAAAAATCCGATCGAAGACGATCCGATGGTTGCGATCGATCCAAGCCATGATCCTTATCGGTGATGATCGATTGAACCGTTGCGATGCATCCGATCGGAGATGATCCGACGGTTGCGATCTATCCGAGCCATGATCCGGATCGGTGATTATCGATCGAACCGTTGCGATCCATTCGATCGGCGATGATCTTACGGTTGCGATCGATTCAAGCCATGATCCCGATCGGCGATGATCGATCGGACCGTTGTGATCAATTCGATCGGTGAGGATCCAACGGTTGGGATCGATCCAAGCCATGATCCCGATTGGCGATGATCAATCCGATCATTGCAATCCATCCGATTCGAGATGATCCGACGGTTGCTATCAATCGAAGCCATGATTCGGATCGGCGATGATCGATCGGAATGTTGCGATCCATCCGATCGGTGATGATTCGACGGTTGCGATCGTTCCAAGCCATGATCCCGATCGGCGATAATCGATTGGACCATTGCGATCCATTCGATCGGCGGTGATCCGACGATTGCGATCGACCCAAGCCATGACCCCGATCGACGATGATCAATCCCATCATTGCGATCCATCCGTTCTGCGATGATCCGATAGTTGCGATCGATCAAAACCATGATCCCGATATGCGATGATCGATCGAACTATTACGATCCATCCGATCGATGATGATCCGATGGTTGTGATCGATCCAAGCCATGATCCTGATTGGCGATGATCGATTGGACCGTTGCGATCCATTCGATCGGCGATGATTCGACGATTGCGATCGATCCAAGCCATGATCCCAATCGGCGATGATCGATCCGATCGTTGCGATCCATCTGATCCGTGACGATCCGATGGTTGCAATCGATCCAAAGCCATGATCCCGATCGGCGATGATCGATCAGATCGTTGCAATGCATCCAATCGGAGATGATCCGACGGTTGTGATCGATCCGAGCCATGATCCCGATCGGCAATGATCGATCCGACAGTTGCTATCCATCCGATCAGCGATGATATCCGACGGTTACAATCGATCCAAGCCATGATCCCGATCGGCAATGATCGATCCGACGGTTGCGATCCATCGAATCTGCAACGATATCCGATGGTTGCGATCGATCCAAGCCATGATATCGATCGGCGATGATCGATCTGACGGTTGCAATCTATTCGATCGGCGATAATACGACGGTTGCGATCGATCCAAGCCATGATCCCGATTGGCGATGATCGATCCAACGCTTGCGATCCATTCGATCGGCGACGATATCCGATGGTTGCGATCGAACCAAGCCATGATATCGATCGGCGATGATCGATCCAACGGTTGCGATCCATCTGATCGGCGGTAATACGACGGTTGCGATCGATCCAAGCCATGATCCTGATCGGCGATGATCGATCCGACGCTTGCGATCCATCCGATTGATGATGATATCCGATGCTTGCGATCGATCCATGCCATGACACCGATCGATAATGATCAATCCCATCGTTGTGATCCATCCGATCTGTGATGATCCGACGGTTGATATCGATCGAAGCCATGATCCCGATCGGCGATGATCGATTGGACCATTGCGATGCATCCGATCGGAGACAATCTGATGGTTGCGATCGATCCAAGCCATTATCCTGATCGGCAATGATCGGTTGGACCATTGCGATCCATTCGATTGGAGACGATCCGACAATTATGATCGATCGGAGCTATGATCCGAATCGGCGATGGTCGAACGGACTGTTATGATCCATCTGATCAGCGATGATCCGACAGTTACGATGATCCAAGCCATGATCCCGATCGGCGATGATCGATCAGACCGTTGCGATCCATTCGATCAACGACGATCCAATGGTTGTGATCGATCCATGCCATGATCCCGATCGGCGATGATTGATCCGATCGTTGCGATCCATCCGATCCACGATGATCGATCGAAGCCATGATCCAGATCAGCGATGATCGATCGGATCATTGTGATCCATCCGATCGGCGACGATCCGATGGTTGCGATCGATCCAAGCCATGATCCTGATCGGCGATGATCGATCATATCATTGTGATGCATCCGTTCAGAGATGATCCGACGGTTGCGATCGATCGAAGCAATGATCCCGATCAGCGATGATCGATCGGACCATTGAGATGCATCCGTTTCGAGACAATCCGATGGTTGCGATCGATCCGAGCCATGATTCGGATCGGCGATGATCGATCAGATGTTGCGATCCATCTAATTGGCGACGATCCGACGGTTACAGTCGATCCAAGCCATGATCTCGATCGGCGATGATCGATCGAACCATTGCGATCCATTCGATCGGTGATGATCCAACTGTTGCGATCGATCCAAGCCATGATCCCGATCGGCGATAATCGATCCGATCGTGGCGATCCATCCGATCCGCAACGATCCGATGGTTGCGATCGATATAGTTATGATCCCGATCGACGATGATCGATCGGACCGTTGTGATGCATCCGATCGGAGACGATCGACGGTTGTGATTGATCCGAGCCATGATCCTGATCGGTGATGATCGATCCGAAGGTTGCGATCAATCCGATCGGCGAGGATATCTAACGGTTACGATCGATCCAAGCCATGATCCCGACCAATGATGACCGATCGAACGGTTGCGATCCATCCGATTGGCGATGATATTCGACGGTTGTGATCGATCCAAGCCATGATCTTGATCGGCAATGATTGATCTGACGGTTGCGACCCATCTGATCGGCGACAATACGACGGTTGTGATCGATCCAAGCCATGATTCCGATCGGCGATGATCGATTCGATGCTTGCAATCCATCCGATCGGCGAAGATATCCGATGGTTGCGATCGATCCAAGGCATGATCTCGATCAGCGATGATCGATCCGATCATAGCGATCCATCCGAGCGATGATCCGGATCGGTGATGATCGAACGGACTCTTTCGATCCATCTGATCGGCGACGATCCGACGGTTGAGATCGATCCGAGCCATGATCTCGATCGGTGATGATCGATCGGACTATTGTGATCCATTTGATCGGCAACGATATGATGGTTGCGATCGATCCAAGCCATAATCCTGATCGGCGATGATCGATCCGATCATTGCGATCCCTCCGATCCGCGATGATCCGACGGTTGCGATCGATCGAAGCCATGATCCAGATCGGCGATGATCGATCGGACCGTTGCGATGCATCCAATCGGAGACGTTCCGACGGTTGTGATCGATCCAAGCAATGATCCAGATCGGCGATGATCGATTTGATCATTGCGATCCATCCGATCAGCGACGATAGCCGACGATTGCGATAGATCCAAGCCATGATCCCGATCGGCGATAATCGATCGGACCGTTGCAATGCATCCGATCGAAGACGATCCAATGGTTGCGATCGATCTGAGCCATGATCGTGATCGGCGATGATCGATCGGACCATTGCGATCCATTCGATTGGAGATGATCTGAAGGTTGCGATCGATCCGAGCTATGATTCGGATCGACGATGATCGAACGGACAGTTGCGATCCATCCGATCGGCGATGATCCGATGGTTTCAATCGATCCAAGCCATGATCCTGATCGGCGATGATCGATTGGACCGTTGCGATCCATTCGATCGGTGGCGATCCGATGGTTGCGATCGATCCAAGCCATGATCTAAATCGGCGATGATCGATTTGATCATTGCGATCCATCCGATCCACAACGATCCGATGGTTGCGATCGATCGAAGCTATGATCCTGATCGGCGATGATCGATCGGACCGTTGCGATGCATCCGATCGGAAATGATCCGATGGTTGCGATCGATCCGAGCAATGATCCCGATCGGTGATGATCGATCGGACCATTATGATCCATTCGATCGGCGACGATCCAACGGTTGTGATCGATCAAAGCCATGATCCCGATCGGTGATGATCGATCCGAGAGGTGCGATCGATCCAAACCATGATCCCGATCGGTGATGATCGATCAGACCGTTGTGATCCATTCGATTATCGACGATCCGATGGTTGCGATCGATCTAATCCATGATCCCGATCGGCGAGGATCGATCTGATCGTTGCGATCCATCCGATTCCCGATGATCCGATGGTTGCGATCGATCAAAGCCATGATCCCGATCAGCGATGATCGATCCGATGGTTGCGATCCATCCGATCGGCGATTATATCCAACGGTTTCGATCGATCCAAGCCATGATCCCGATCGGCAATGATCAATCCGATGGTTTCGATCCATCCGATCGGCGACAATACGACGGTTGCGATCGATCGAAGCCATGATCCCGATCGGCGATGATCGATCCGATGCTTGCGATCCATCCGATCGGCGATGATATTCGACAGTTGCGATCGATCCAATCCATGATCCCGATCAGCGATGATCGATCCGATCGTTACTATCCTTCTGATCCGCGATGATCCAACGGTTACGATTGATTGAAGCCATCATCCCGATCGGAGATAATCGATCGGACCGTTGCGATGCATCCGATCGAAGATGATCCAATGGTTGCGATCGATCAGAGCCGTGATCCTGATAGGCGATGATCGATCGGACTATT
>UESW01004488.1:535667-586163 GCA_900491605.1 Calamus simplicifolius
GATCGGCGACGATATCCGACTGTTGTGATCGATCCAAGTCATGATCTCGTTCAGCGATGATCGATCCGATCATTGCAATTCTTCCGATCCATGACGATCCGACGGTTGCGATCGATCGAAGCCATTATCCCGATCGGTAATAATAGATCGAACTGTTGCGAAGATCCGATCGAGCACGATCCGATGGTTGCGATTGATCCGAGCCATGATCCCGATCGGTGATGATCGATCGGACCGTTGCAATGCATCTGATCGGAGACGATCCGACGGTTGCGATCTATCCGAGCCATGATCCGGATCGGCGATGATCGATCAGACCATTGCGATCCATTCGATCGGCGAGGATCCGATGGTTGCGATCAATCAAAGCCATGATCCCGATCTGTGATGATCGATCAAACTATTGCGATCCATCCGATCGGCGACGATACGACGGTTGAGATCGATCCAAGCCATGATCCGGATCAGCGATGATCGATCGGACTGTTGCGATCCATCTGATCAACGGTGATCCGACGGTTACGATCGATCCAAGCCATGATCCCGAACGACGATGATCGATCCGATCATTGCGATCCATCCGATCTGCGATGATCCGATGGTTGCAATCAATCAAAGCCATGATCCCGATCTGCGATGATCGATCAGACTATTGCGATCCATCCGATCGGTGATGATCCGACGGTTGCAATCGATCCAAGCCATGATCCCGATCGGCGATGATCGATTGGACCGTTGCGATCCATTCGATCGGCGACGATTCGATGATTGCGATCGATCCAAGTCATGATCCCGATCGGCGATGATCGATCCAATCGTTGTGATCCATCCGATCTGCGAAGATCCGACGATTGCGATTGATCCAAAGCGATGATCTCGATCAGCGATGATCGATCGGACTGTTGTGATGCATCCGATCGGAGACGATCCGATGGTTGCGATTGATCCAAGTCATGATCCCGATCGGCAATGATTGATCCGACGGTTGCTATCAATCCGATTGGCGATGATATCCAACGGCTACGATCGATCCAAGCCATGATCCCGATAGGCGATGATCGATCCGACGGTTGTGATCCATCCGATCGACGATGATATCCGACGGTTGCGATCGATCCAAGCCATGATATCGATCAGCGATGATCGATCCGACAGTTGCGATCCATCCTATCGGCGACAATACGACGGTTGCGATCGATCCAAGCTATGATCCCGATCGGCGATGATCGATCTAACGCTTGCGATCCATCCGATCGGCGATGATATCCGACGGTTGCGATCGATCCAAGCCATGATCTCGATCGGCGATGACCGATCCGACGGTTGCGATCCATCCGATCTGTGACAATACGATGGTTGTGATCGATCCAAGCCATGATCCCGATCGACGATGATCGATCCGATGCTTGCGATCCATCCGATCGGCGACGATATCCGATTGATATGGCCGATCGGGTCAAAGAGCACACGAGCCAATTCCTTAGCGATTGGGCTCAACACGGCCCACCTCGACTTTCATGTCGGTTACGGCCCGTCTAGGCCTCGGTGCCGGTTTTGGCATCAGTCGCGGCCCATCTCGACCTCCGCATCAGCTATGGCCCACCTCGACTTTCATGTCGGTCGTGGCCGTCTAGGCCTCGGTGCTGGTTTCGGCATTAGCCACGGCCCATCTCGACCTCCGCGTCGGCTACGGCCCACCTCAACTTCCGTGTCGGTCGCGGCCCATCTAGGCCTTGGTCTCGGTGTCGGCATCGGCTTCGGTGTCAGCCTCAGCATCGACTTTGGTGTTAGCCTCGGCGTCATCTTCGGTGTCAGCCTCGGCGTCGACCTCGGTGTCGGCCTCGGCGTCGGTCTCGGCATCGGCCTCCAGCGACAGTCATCCACGTCCAAGCTACGTGGCCCACTTTCCTCAAGAATGATGGACCACGTCAGCACGAATGCGCCCAGCTACGCACGCGGTGAATGTGCTTCCTCCTGGCACCGCTAACGACGAGTGTGGCCCCACGTTCAGTCCCATGACCCGTACTTTGTGGCACGTTGAAGACCAGAAATTAACAACCGTCTGAAGGGGACTTGACCATGACGAACGAAGGGTAAGAGGGATCCTCAAACATGTATAAAAGGCCTTCAGCCCTTAAGGTAGGGGGCTCATGCTCTATCCAATCATTCAAAAAATAACCATCCTTGTTCCCCAAATCACTAACTTGGGCGTCGGAGGGTCCCCGCCGGAGTCACCGGTCTGGGACTTTTCTTGCAGGTTCCTGAGCGGAGGAAGGGGTCTCATCGTTCCCTCAAAGGCCCGCGAGGATTTCTGCCCACTTGACGCTCATTAAAAGTGATCTGGCGGCAACAGATTGGCGCGCCAGGTAGGGGGAGCGTGAGTAGCAAGGCGTGTAGGGAAGAAAGTGACCAAGCTCTCACTCCCTCCTTACCCGAAGAAGAGATGGTGGTAACTCGTGCTCAAGAAGCTTCCACCAGCCTGGCTGGGGGGCAACAGGTGAGGGCCGAGCAGCCGGAGGCCCTCCCGCCAATTCATCCTTCACCACCATGCCAAGGTGATAGGGTCACCGCCCTCGCTCAGGAGGTGCGGTCCCTTACTGCGGTGATTCGGGAACTCCAACAACAGTCGGCGGTCGCTCAACCTCTGCCGCCACCCAACTCCTTGGAAGAAGTTGCGGCACAGCCCAGCCAACAATCCACCCATGGAGGATAATCCCGATGGAAGGCTCACCGCCGTCGGGACGTTCCCACCAGAAGGAGATCCCCTGACAGTCCCTCTCCCTGGCGATCCCGGGATAAGGCCCTAGGGAAGGGTATAGTCCATCGACACCGGCCATCCTCCCGTCCCCTATCTACCTCGTCAGGAGAAGAGTCCACAGGCGAGAGGATTCACCTTCGCGCAGAGAGGCAACTGGAGGAGCGCTACCAACACTTAGAGGAGCTCGGCCAATGACTGACCGATTAGTCGAAGGCAAAGTATGACAGTCACCCCCCACTGACAAGGCAGATCATGGAAGAACCCGTCCCTTTTCGATTTCGCCTTCCTCAGCTGGATCTTTACGATGGCACTACCGATCCCCTAGACCACCTGAAAAGTTATAAGGTGCATATGCAGGTCCAGGGGGCATCAGACGCTCTTCTATGCATCGCTTTCCCAGCCACCCTACAAAAGGCTGCGAGGGCTTGGTATTCCCATCTACCTTCTCGCAGTATCAGTTCATTCAGACAGCTGGAGAAGGCTTTTCTCGCCCACTTCGACGCAAGACGACGGATCCCTCGGGTGGCAGACAGCCTCTTTACCATCCGATAGAAGAGTGGGGAGACTCTTCGGGACTTCGTCGCCCCGCTTCAAGGAGGCGGCGATGGAGGTTTACCATCTTGACGACTCGGTGGCCACCTTGCCTTGAAGCGTGGGCTCCGTCCTTCCCGCTTCACGTATTCATTAGACAAGAAGCCCCCGAGCTCGTACGTAGAGTTGCTGAGTCGAGATCAGAAATATATTCGCGCTGACAAGGCCGACTCCTCTCGGTGGGAAACTGATGAAGGCCCCAGCAAAAAGTAAGTTCGATCAGAGTCTGGAGGGCCTCACACCAAGAAGCCCGAGCCGCCTCGTCGGGCGAACAGTCGGTCACGGACTTTCGCCCCCGTAGGTGAGCGTTACACCCCTCTGTTAGCCCCGATTTCCTACATTCTTATGGAAATCGAGGGTGAGCCCTATCTCAAGCGCCCCGCACCCCTTAAGCCTGGAGTTCCTCGCAACAAAAACCCTGTATTGTCGTTTCCATCAAGATCACGGCCACGACACAGAAGACTGCCGACAGCTGAAGAAGGTCATAGAGGAGCTCATCCAGCAAGGGCACCTCGGTCAGTTTGTCCGGAGAGGAAATCCAGCGGCACCGGGCCCTTCGGCGCCACCCACTCAGCAAGCTAACGTTGACAACACCCCGACTGAGAAGATTGTGGCAATGATCTCTTGGGGAGCAGGGGGCACCTCAAAAAGATATCGGGGGGGTGAGTGAGATAACATTGTAATTCCTTTCTCTGAAAGAGATTTAGAGGGGGTAGATAACCCAAATGATGAAAGCATCGTTGTATCCATGACGATTGCTAAACACCATATAAAGAGAATATTAGTTGATAGTGGAAGCTCGACCGATATTCTGACGTATGATGCATTTGTTTGTATGAACTTGCTTTGGGATTCTTTTCGGCCAGTGACGACGCCCCTCGTTGGCTTCACCGGAGATGCGGTGAAAGTTGAGGGAGAAATTACTCTCCCCGTCATGGCTGGAACTTCACCCCACTAGAGCACGATATTCACAAAGTTCCTGGTGGTGAGAGTTCCTCTTGCATATAACACTATTCTCGGCCGGCCAGGTTTAAATCTGCTGGATGCCATTATCTCGACAAAGAGGTTATTGGTCAGGTTCCCCACTCGTCATGGGATCGGGGAAATGCGGGGCGAAAGAAGCCCGGTGTCCCTTTTCTACCACACGACCCCTAGCCTTCAGTCAGCAGTTCCCTCGCCGACTTTTGAATTGACGGACCCAAGAGAGGCCAAGAAGAGGGGGGAACCGGCGGGACGTCTGTTGACTTTTCCCTTAGGAGAGGACCCGACGAGAACCGTCCAGATCGGGGCCTCTCTCCCTGAGGAGGAAAAGAGTCGGCTCCTCGGTTTCCTCCGAGCCAACGCCGATATTTTTGCATGGACACCGATCGACATGCTAGGTATACCAGCCGAGGTAATTACTCATAAACTTAACATCGAATCTAATTGTAGGGCGGTCCGGCAAAAGAAGAGAATCTTCGCCCCCGAGCGCTAGAAAGCCGTTGATGAGGAGGTCCACAAACTGATCGCCGCCGGCCACATTCGGGAGGTCTATTATCCCAATTGGTTGGCTAATGTAGTGATGGTATGGAAAGCCAACGGAAGCTAGAGGATGTGTATCGATTTCACTGATCTCAACAAAGCCTGCCCCAAGGACAACTTCCCACTCCCCAGGATCGATCAATTAGTGGATGCCACCTCTGGTCACGAGACTCTCAGCTTCATGGATGCATTCTCGGGGTACAACCAAATCAGAATGGAGCCCTCAGATGAAGAAGCCACCTCCTTCGTGACCGAAAAGGGGATCTACTACTATAAAGTCATGCCCTTCGGGTTAAAAAATGTCGGGGCTACGTATCAAAGATTGATGAATAAGGTCTTCGAAGGCCAAATCGGGCGCAACATGGAAGTATATGTAGATGACATGCTGACCAAAAGCATCCGAGCTGGCGACCACCTATTTGACCTAATGGAGACCTTCAGCAATCTTCGTCAGTTCTAGATGAGGCTGAATCCCCGGAAATGTGTCTTCGAAGTCGCAGCGGGCAAATTCCTAGGATTCATGGTGACGCAACGAGAAATAGAGGCGAACCCGGACAAGATCCAAGCTATCCTAGATATGAGGCCGCCGGTGAATAAAAAGGAAATTCAGTGCCTGATCGGAAGGCTAGCAGCTCTGAGTCGTTTTCTATCTAGATTGGCTGAGCGGAGCCTCCCCTTCTTCAAAGTCTTATGAAAAGTCAACACCTTCGAATGGATGGATGACTGCCAAAAAGCCTTTAAGGAGCTGAAGAATTTCCTATCGACTCCGCCGCTACTGTCGAAACCGATGGAGGGAGAGAACCTCTTTTTGTACCTGGCCACTTTTCAGGAGGCCGTCAGTTCTGTCCTCGTCCGGATAGACACTGAAGGATCGCAGAAGCCGGTATATTACACCAATAAAGTGCTCCATGACGCAGAGACCAGGTACACCAAAATCGGAGTCCCTCCTCTTTGCTCATTTCTGTGTTAGCTATGTTCCTCGAGAAGAGAATGCTCAGGCCGACGCGTTGTCCCGCTTGGCCACCTCGGCCGATGAAACCTTGGCGAGGACTTACGTGGAGCATTTGCTAGTCCCGAGCATCGAGGCGGCGGAGGAGGCCCTGCTAGTTGAACAGAGGCCTTCTTGGATGGACGCCTATGTCCAATATCTCACTGATGGTGTCCTCCCCAATGACCCTTTCAAGGGCAAACTCCTCAAGTGGCGAGCTTCCAAATTCCTAATAATGGATGGACGCCTGTATCGGAGGTCCTTCTCGTATCCCCTCCTCAAGTGTGTCGGTCCCGCTGAGGCCGATTACATCCTCCGTGAAATTCATGAAGGCGCATGCGGGAACCACCTAGGGGGCAGAGCCCTGGCATATAAAGCCCTTTGTCAAGGCTATTATTGGCTAACCATACGGGAAGATGAGGCCGAATTGGTGCGGAAATGTGACAGCTGCCAACATCACGCCAACATCCAGCGGCAGCCCACTTCTCACTTGAATCCCATCTCTGCTCCATGGTCCTTCGCCCAATGGGGGATGAACATTTTGGGACCATTTCCTCTTGCCTCCGGTCAACGAAGGTTTTTGCTAGTCGCTATTGACCACTTCACCAAATGGGTGGAGGCCGAAGCTCTAGCCAAAATAACCGAAGCTAGAGTGAGAGCTTTCTTTTGAAAGTCCATAATCTGCCGTTTTTGACTTCCCAACACTCTCATCACAGATAACGACCGACAGATCGATAACACCCCCTTCAAAGAATTTTGTAATGAATTAGGAATCAATTAGAGATTCACCTCTGTCGGACACCCACAGACCAATGGAGCGGCTGAAGTAATTAATCGTACTATTCTACAAGGGCTTCGGACACGGCTCGATGACTTTAAAGGAAGATGGGTGGAAGAACTTTCCCAGGTCCTGTGGTCCTATCATACGACCCCGAGAAATCCCACCGAAGAAACCCCGTTCAGTCTAGTTTTTGGATCCGAGGCCATCATTCCAGTGAAAATCGGGGTCCCCAGTCCTCGAGTGGAAGCCTACAATGAAGAAGACAACTCGGCCCAACTGAGGGCCAATTTGGATCTCATCGAGGAGACGCGCGACCGAGCACAGATCAAGATGGCCGCTTATCGATAAAGGATGGCAAGGTATTACAACGCCCGCGTTAGACCCCGGACATTCTGTCCCGGGGACTTGGTCCTCCGGAGGGCTGAGATTTTGAGGCCAACGAAGGGAGGAAAGTTATCACCTAATTGGGAGGGGCCCTACCTAGGGCTGAAAACGGATCGGATAAACTCCGACCGTATCCGGATCCGTATTCGAATTATATCAAATTCGGATAGTTATTTTACTGTTTAATCGGATTCGGATACGGATTCGAATATCTAATCCAAAAAATAATTGGATACATATATGAATACAAATTTATATATATATTTAAATATGAATACAGATATTCATTTTATTATATCTGAAGGGATAATATTTTAACTTTTTAAATTTTTATTTTTCAAATCAAAGCCCGTCATGCTAGCCCGAGCGCCAGAACGAAAGCCATTTTTTAAGTTAAAACAATAACTTCACAGTTCACAACGCCCGGAACGGAAGGCATGCATGATCTGATGATCGACACGTTGATAGTGGTACGGATCACGCACTTCCTCTTCCCTACGGACCTCACCAGTCACATCAGTTCTTCGCTGCAGCATAGCTTTCTTCCTATCTTCTCTTCTGTTCAGTGTTTACTGTTCCTATCTTCACCGTTCTTCCTAAACTTTCTGATATCGATCCGTGAAGACAGCAGCGAAGGAGACGGAGTTCTTTGATCTTCCGTTCTTCGTCTTCCACTCCGCCGTCCACATCCAAACTTCCTGGGAGCTGGGAGCGATCCGCGGAGGCGGCAGCGAAGGAGGATCGCCAGGTGACTTTCGCGAAGCGGCGGAACGGGCTGCTCAAGAAGGCCTACGAGCTCTCCGTGCTCTGCGACGCCGAGGTCGCCCTCATCATCTTCTCCAACCGCGGGAAGCTCTATGAGTTCTGCAGCAGCTCCAGGTAGTGGGCAGCGGACGAGAACTTGGTAAAAAGCAGCGAGGTAAAAGCTTCTTCTTTTATTTATTTATTTTTTGTTTGGATGTTTCGTTCTCTTTCTTGGTCTTGATCTGTTTCCGGTTTTAGATCTCGGGGGAAGGGGCTGTTCCCGTTGCTGTTCTTGTGTCCTTTTTGGTGAAACAATAAAAAGGAAGTCAGATCTGCTGAGAAAAGAAACTAGTGATCTATAAAATTCAGAACTTTCCCCAGCGGGTAACCTCCCTTCGCATGCCTCTCCTATCCCTCTCTCTCCTTGTAATCTCCCCATGGCCCTTGCGAGGGGAAGGGTACTGGACCTTCGCGAAGCGGCGGAACGGGCTGCTCAAGAAGGCCTACGAGCTCTCCGTGCTCTGCGACGCCGAGGTCGCCCTCATCATCTTCTCCAACCGCGGGAAGCTCTATGAGTTCTGCAGCAGCTTCAGGTAGTGGGCAGCGGACGAGAACTTGGTAAAAAGCAGCGAGGTAAAAGCTTCTTTTATTTATTTATTTTTTGTTTGGATGTTTCGTTCTCTTTCTTGGTCTTGATCTGTTTCCGGTTTTAGATCTCGGGGGAAGGGGCTGTTCCCGTTGCTGTTCTTGTGTAAAAGCTTCTTCTTTTATTTATTTGTTTTTTGTTTGGATGTTTCGTTCTCTTTCTTGGTCTTGATCTGTTTCCGGTTTTAGATCTCGGGGGGAAGGGGCTGTTCCCGTTGCTCTTCTTGTGTCCTTTTTGGTGAAACAATAAAAAGGAAGTCAGATCTGCTGAGAAAAGAAACTAGTGATCTATAAAATTCAGAACTTTCTGGTTTTTGATTATGTTTTTCTTCCTCTACTCAGGATCGGAGCGATCTACAATTCTTAATTAGTTAGAGAAGGATCTACAATTCTTAAATTTTGGCCATGTCGTTTTCTGGGCCTTGTGAAACAATTGAGACAGAACCCTTTGTACCTTGCCGCTGATGTATTTTACTTTCCGGCTTCTGGCTTGAAAAAACAAAATCGATCACACTGAAAAAATAAGCCGATATATTAACGTTTTTATCAACAAACCACTAGCCAAAATCCCTAAAAATATTTCATTTTTTTAATTCAACTAGTAATGGTATTATGTCACAAAACTTGCTGACCATCAAACATTCAAATTATAACCGAATGACCCCGCCTTTATATTTATTTATCATCAGATAAATAATAATAGGAGATGGAAGCTAATATGCCAGGATGCCAACTTATATTCTTTGCATGAGTTTTCTCATACTGTTTATTTAATCTAGACAACTAGTTAAGTCTTCATCCTTCTGTTTAAGTTTCACTAATTTAGATATTTTTTTATATTCAAATTATATTAAATTTATATTCAAATTATATTAAATTTAGATATTTCTTTTATAATTTAATTGATTCGAATATGAATTTGAATATCTAAATTAAAAATTATTTAAATATGGATATGGATATAATTTTACGTATGTTTTTAGATTCGGATACGGATATCCATTAAAATAAAAGAAGGCAACGAAATCTCGCTTTCCCGGAAATTCTCGCTTCCCAGCGATCCTCATCCAAACATTTCAACCAATCGGAGGAGAGCTCGCGGATTGTGTGTTTCTTCAAAACCATTCTTGCCCGTCCGATCCCCCAGCGACGACCCCAAATCCCTCCTCCCCCAGCGGGTAACCTCCCTTCGCATGCCTCTCCTATCCCTCTCTCTCTCCTTGTAATCTCCCCACCCTCGCGAGGGGAAGGGTACTGGAGCTGGAGAGGATCGCCAGGTGACTTTCGCGAAGCGGCGGAACGGGCTGCTCAAGAAGGCCTACGAGCTCTCCGTGCTCTGCGACGCCGAGGTCGCCCTCATCATCTTCTCCAACCGCGGGAAGCTCTATGAGTTCTGCAGCAGCTCCAGGTAGTGGGCAGCGGATGAGAACTTGGTAAAAAGCAGCGAGGTAAAAGCTTTTTCTTTTATTTATTTATTTTTTGTTTGGATGTTTCGTTCACTCTCTTGGTCTTGATCTGTTTCCGGTTTTAGATCTCGGGGGAAGGGGCTGTTCCCGTTGCTGTTCTTGTGTCCTTTTTAGTGAAACAATAAAAAGGAAGTCAGACCTGCTGAGAAAAGAAACTAGTGATCTATAAAATTCAGAACTTTCCCCAGCGGGTAACCTCCCTTCGCATGCCTCTCCTATCCCTCTCTCTCCTTGTAATCTCCCCATGGCCCTTGCGAGGGGAAGGGTACTGGACCTTCGCGAAGCGGCGGAACGGGCTGCTCAAGAAGGCCTACGAGCTCTCCGTGCTCTGCGACGCCGAGGTCGCCCTCATCATCTTCTCCAACCGCGGGAAGCTCTATGAGTTCTGCAGCAGCTTCAGGTAGGGGGCAGCGGACGAGAACTTGGTAAAAAGCAGCGAGGTAAAAGCTTCTTCTTTTATTTATTTATTTTTTGTTTGGATGTTTCGTTCTCTTTCTTGGTCTTGATCTGTTTCCGGTTTTAGATCTCGAGGGAAGGGGCTGTTCCCGTTGCTGTTCTTGTGTAAAAGCTTCTTCTTTTATTTATTTAGTTAGACAATGTCCTTAATTTATAGTTTGTAATTTTTTTAGAAATTTTTATTTTATATCTGCTTATGAAATTCTTTTAAGTTGAAGTGGACTAATTATACTTGCAGCTTGTTTTCGTTATTTCTTTAAAAATTTTTATTTTACATCTGCATATAGAATTCTTTTGATTTGATTTGGAATCGATACACTTGCAGATTGTTTCTTCTTTTCAAGGTTTTTATCTTGCTTCCAAATTAGCTAGAATTAGTTTTGCATCTTGTGATGTTATTTATATATAGAGGTCCTATAGGCCAACTCTCTTCATGGTTGGTATATAAATGAACTAGATAAGCATTGAATGAGCATTCTGAGAAAGAGATACAACATATGTTTGTGGTGTTGAAATATCTAGTCAAGGTATTTTTCACTTGACCTTCTTTATTGATTCATGCGATCCTGTTGTATTTATGCATTTTTTTTGTATTAGTGAACTGCAAATTCTTATATATGTCTATATTTTTGCAAAAATTTTTGTCTCAATGCTTAATGATTTCCATCTCAAATATTTTAGGTCCTGTTACAATGTTGCTTAGTTTGATTTGTTGTGGATTTCAACCTCTTTCAAGTTTTTTAAGAGAACATTTAGGTAGCCATATTCTTATTGCCTATGTTTTGCTCTTGTGGTAGACAGTGAGTTTAGTGACTTTTTAGTATTCCTCTATTTATTAATTCTTTCACAATTATTCATCATATAACACCATCATAAGATCATAGAAGTTTTTATCTTCATATCCGTATCCGTATATAACATATATGGATATTCTTGATATTTAATTCGTATTCGTATCCGTATATAATAAATATGGATATGTTGGATATTCGATTCATATCCGTATACGTATATAATAAATATGGATATGCTGGATATCCGATTCATATCCGTATCCGTATATAATAAATATGGATATACTTGATATCCGATTCGTATCCGTATCCGTTTAGAATAAATATGGATATAAATTTTAATATCCGTTTAGTATTCGTATCCGTATTCGTATCCATTAAAAAATATGGATACAAATATAGATATACTACTATCTGATCCGTATCCGATCCGTTTTCAGCCCTAGGCCCCTACCGGGTTGCGGAGACCCTTCACCGAGGAGCTTACCGACTCGAGGAACTCAGCGGGAGGCCGCTCCCACGAACTTGGAATTCCGACGGTTGCGATCCATCCGATCGGTTGCGATCGATCCAAGCCATGATTCCGATCGGCAATGATCGATCCGATACTTTTTTTTGTAAATACGTCGCTAAATAGCGATGCAATAATTGCATCACAAAATTAATAATTTTTTAAAATTTTTTAGGTTTTTGCGTTGCTATTTAGCGATTCATTTTTTTGGTCGCTAAATTAAAATTTTATATTTTTTTAAATTTTTTTGGTAAATGTGTTGCTAATGCATCGCGAAATAGTAATACAATAACTGCATCGCTAAATTAATGATTTTTTATTTTTTTTAAAATTAAAAATTAATTTTTTTGATAAATACGTCGCTAAATAGCGGCACATTAGTTGCATCGCTAAATTAACAATTTTTTAAAAATTTTCTAAATTTTTGTGTCGCTAATGCTTCGCTATTTAGCGATGCATTTTCTTGCATTGCTAAATTAACAATTTTTTAGAATTTTTAAAATTAAAAATTATTTTTTTATTTTTTTATTAAATGCATCGCTAATGCGTCGCTAAATAGCGACACATTAGTTGCATCGCTAAATAGCAACGCATTAGTTGGTCGCTAAATTAATGATTTTTAAAAATTTTCTGAATTTTTGCGTCGCTAATGCGTCGCTATTTAGCGATGCATTTTCTTGCGTCGCTAAATTAACAATTTTTTAGAATTTTTTAAAATTAAAAATTAAATTTTTTAAATTTTTTTTGATAAATGCATCGCTAATGCGGTGCTAAATAGCGATGCATTAGTTGCGTCGCTAAATTAACTATTTTTTTAATAATTTCTTGAATTTTTGCGTCGCTAATGCGTTGCTATTTAGCGATGCATTTTCTTTTTAAAAGTTTCTTGAATTTTTTGTGTCGCTAATGCATTGCTATTTAGCGACGCATTTTCTTGCGTCGCTATTTAGCGACATATTATTAGCGTCGCTAAATTAAAAATTAATTTTTTTAATTTTTTTTAAAAATGCATCGCTAAATAGCGACGCTATTAAATTGCATCGCTAAATTAATAATTTTTTAAATTTTTTGGATTTTTGCGTCGCTAATGCATCGCAATTTAGCGACGCATTTTTTCTACGTCGCTAAAGGCGTCGCTATTTCTTTTTGTCGCTGAGGCGTCACAATTTAGTCGCAATTTAGGGACGCAAAAATGCGTCACTAAAATGGCATCGTTATTTCAGTATTTTCTTGTAGTGATGTCTAATGCATATTTTATGCATTGAAGGTAGATGCATAAAGAGATTTTCTATGCTAAAATTATCAATATCGCCTAACAGAATTGCTGATGGATCAGCACCATCTTATTTGATATAAAATATTTTAATTTAATTACTATATTTGATATTTCATAGCAACAAAAGGTCATCACGCATGTTGATAATATTTTTAAAATTTTTATATAATATATTTTCTATATTATATAAAGGTATTTATTATTATATTATATATATATATATTATAATATAAAATTAAATAATATCATTAATAATACCATATGATGTGGCTGATCCAACGCCGCTAGAGAACTGAAGGAAATCGACGGACCCCCCCTTTGGCCTCCAAAGGGCCCTTCGGCCACGGTAGCGTTTATGGCCTCAAAGCCACGCGCATCCGACAGCTCCAAGGCCGACAGCTCCATGGCCGAGAGCTCTAAGGCCGACAGCTCTAAGGCCAACAGCTCCATGGCCAACACCTCCAAGGCCGAGAGCTCCAAGGCCGACACCTCCAAGGCCGACACCTCCAAGGCCGATAGCTCCAAGGTCGAGAGCTCCAAGGCCGACAGCTCCATGGCCGACAGCTCCAAGGCCGATACCTCCAAGGCCGACACCTCCAAGGCCGACAGCTCCATCGGGTCAAAGAACACGTGAGCCAATTCCTTGGCAATTGGGCTTGACATGGCATACCCCGACTTCCATGTCGATTGCGGCCCGCCTCGACCTCCGCATTGGCCGCAGTCAGTTTAAGCCTTCCGACCTCGGCGTCGGCCATGGCCCATCTCGACATTCGTGTCAGCCAGGGCCCATCCCGACCTCGGCGTCGGTCATGGCCCATCTCGACATCCGTATCGGCCAGGGCCCATCCGTATCGGCCAGGGCCCATCCTGACCTCGATGTCGGTCATGGCCCATCTCGACATCCGTATCGGCCAGGGCCCATCCCGACCTCGGCGTCGGCCATGGCCCATCTCGACATCCATGTCGGTCAGGGCCCATCCCGACCTCGGCGTCGGCCATGCCCCTTCTCGACATCCGCATCGGCCAGGGCCCATCCCAACCTCGGCATCAGCCATAGCCCATCTCGACATCCGTGTCGTCCACGGCCCATCCCGATCTCGTTGTCGGCTTCCGGCGACAATCACCCACGTTCAAGCTACGTGGTCCACTTCCATCGAGAATGGCGGACCACATCACCACGAGCACGCCCGGCTACACGCGCGGTGGATGTGCGCCCCACTGACGCCACTAACGGCAGGCATGACCCCCGAACATGTATATAGAGGCCCCGACTCACAACGAGGGGAGGGGGGATTCAATCTCTACTCTTTCATTAAAAAATCCCTGTTCTCCATATCACTGACTTGAGCGTCGGAGGGTCCCCGCCGGATCCATCGGTCCGGGACTTTTCTTGCAGGCCCCAAAAGGAAGATGGTGACCTATCTACACTCTCGAAGGCCTGCAGAGATCTCAGCTCACCCAGCGCTCATCGCAAGTGATTTGGCAGCAACAGATTGGCGCGCTAGGAAGGGGGGCAGGCAACGCACTCTCCCTGCGACTCCGTTAATTTTGCAAGGAAGACGATGGTGACAACGCGAGCTCAGGATGTTTCCATCAGCCATGCTACGGAGCGTGTCCTACAGGCTGAACAATCGGAGGATAACGTCCATGTTCCGCTTGCACCACCTTCGGTTGGCCAGGTCGATCGGCTCGACGCCCTGGCCCA
This sequence comes from Calamus simplicifolius, assembly GCA_900491605.1. Taxonomy (NCBI): domain Eukaryota; kingdom Viridiplantae; phylum Streptophyta; class Magnoliopsida; order Arecales; family Arecaceae; genus Calamus; species Calamus simplicifolius. Next base: position 550,288 of record UESW01004488.1, read on the forward strand.
TCAAGTACAAGATATGATAACCATGGTGCAAAGGTTACAAGAGCACTGCTTCGCTGTCGTACCTGAACCACCACAACCCCCTTCGTTCCGTGAGGAAGGCCATGATGCTAGCCAGCCTCATCAGGGTAGAACTCCCCCGGAAGCCTCCCACCACTCATCCGAGAGGCCGCGATGTCGAGAAACCTCGAAATGACGACGATCCCGCTCTTGTCATTCTGACTATCTTTGCCGGCAACACGATGAGAAAGAGCCACGGCAGGTGCACTCTGCACATCGCCGTGCCTCCCCATCTTCATCCTCTGACTCTTCTAAAGACGACATCAACAGGAGAGCCACTCGTCGGGCTGAGTGGCAGCTCGATGAATATCATCAGCGGTTGGAAGAGCTCAGTCATCAAATCGCCAATGCTCATGAGGTGATATACGACCATCGTCCTACGCTCTCCCGCCGCATCATGGAGGAGCCAGTTCCGCCTCGGTTTCGTCTTCCCCAGCTGGACCCCTACGATGGTACGACGGACCCTCTGGACCACTTGGAGAGCTATAAGGTCCTCATGCAGGTCCAAGGGGCGACGGACTCTCTTCTGTGTGTTGCTTTTCCAGCCACACTACGGAAAACAGCGCGTGCATGGTATTCTCGTCTGCCGCCCCGCAGTATCAATTCGTTTAGGCAACTTGAGCTGTCTTTCCTGGCTCACTTTGATGCATGCCGAAAGATCCCTCGAGTTGCCGATAGCTTGTTTGCCGTCCAACAAAGGAGTGGCGAAACCTTGAAGGACTTTGTAGCTCGATTTAAGGAGGCCGCGCTCGAAGTCTATAACTTGGAAGATTCTGTCGCTACCCTAGCATTGAAGCGAGGACTCCGCCCCTCCAGATTTGCATATTCTCTGGACAAAAAGCCTCCCGGCTCCTATGCCGAGTTGCTAAGTCGGGCACAGAAGTACATCCGCGCCGATGAGGCTGAGTCGTTGAGAAGGGAAGCCGACAAGAGTTCCAATAAGAAGCTGACACCCACGGAGCTGGACCCACGGAACCAGCTGACGATCCAGGCAGCCCGACAAGAGTTCCAATAAGAGTTCCAATAAGAAGCTGACACCCACGGCGATGATCGATCAGACCGTTGCGATCCATTCGATCGGCAGTGATTCGATGGTTGTGATCGATCCAAGCCATGATCTCGATCGGCGATGATCGATTCGATCGTTGTGATCCATCCGATTCGCGACGATTCGACGGTTGCGATCGATCGAAGCCATGATCCCGATCGACGATGATCGATCGGACCGTTGCGATGCATCCGATCGGAGACAATTTGATGGTTGCGATCAATCCGAGCCATGATCCGAATCGGCGATGATCGATCGGACTGTTACAATCCATCCGATCGAAGACGATCCGACAGTTGCGATCGATCCAAGCAATGATCCCGATCGGCGATGATCGATCGGACCGTTGCGATCCATTCGATCGGCGATGATCCAACGGTTGCGATCGATCCAAGCCATGATCCCGATTAGCGATGATCGATCTGATCGTTGCAATCCATCCGATCTGCGACGATCCGACGGTTGTGATCGATCGAAGCCATGATCCCGATCGGCGATGATCGATCGGACCATTGCGATGCAACCGATCGGAGACGATCCGATGGTTGCAATCGATTCGAGCCATGATCCTGATCGATGATAATTGATCGAACCATTAAGATTCATCCGATTGGTGATGATTCGATGGTTGTGATCGAAGTCATGATCCCGATCGATAAATTAAAATTTTTTTTTTAATTTTTTTTTGTAAATGGATTCTACTTCGCAGTTCGAGTTTATTGGCAGGAACCCAGGTGAAATACAACACCACTTATGGTTCTGCCTCACGGTTGGAACTCTTGGATCATCTAAGGATCATAATCCTCGAATCCTCAAAGTACCAGCACATCATTGTCAAGGGGATGGCCCATTGGATTTAAAATCAAACCAGCCTGGCACTAACTATCTGACAACACGTCTCAAAAAGCACTTTTTCTCCCCTTTTGATGTTGCTGTGTCCTGGTGAATTGCGAGCGTGTTTGCGGTCATCTATGGTTGAGTGAGTTCTGATGTCTTTTGTAATCGTTAACCGGTCTTGTTAATTTCTAAATGTCTATTTTCTTTGTTCCTTGGTTAGTTATTCCATTCTGTTTTCTTGATCTCGTATTCCCTTTTAACGCTGCGATTAACCAGCAGAATCCTTAAAGTACAAGCAAATCATTGTCAAGGGGATGGCCCATTGGATTTAAAATCAAACATGACTGACAACACGTCTCGGTGAAATACAACAGAGCCCATGCCTTTGATAACGTGACAATAGAGCCATGCCAAAGCATTAAATGAGCCCATGTGGAAGCATTAAATGAGGGATGGCCCATTGGATTTAAAATCAAACCTGACTCTGACAACACGTCTAACCAGCAGAATCCTTAAAGTACAAGCACATCATTGTCAAGGGGATGGCCCATTGGATTTAAAATCAAACCTGACTCTGACAACACGTCTCTGTGAAATACAACAGAGCCTATACCTTTGGTAACGTGACAATAGAGCCATGCCAAAGCATTAAATGAGCCCATGTGGAAGCATATAATGAGGGATGGCCCATTGGATTTAAAATCAAACCTGACTCTGACAACACGTCTCAAAAACCTAGGTGAAATACAAAGAGCTAACATGACAATAGAGCCATGCCTGTGGAAGCATTAAATGAGCCCATGTGGAAGCATTAAATGATAACTATGCATGGTATTATCGCTGCACCGCCCAAGCATTAAATGATAACTATGTTAGGAACACCCCACCCGTGACCGGGTTAATTATATAACTCAAAACGTGCCCTCTGTTCCAGAACAGACAATTTTTCTGGCAGCATTTAACTCAAAACGTGCCCTCTGTTCCAGAACAGAATTTTTCTGGCAGCATTTCAATAAGCCTTCCGACTCTAACGAAGTTTATAAATACCTCAACTGTTGCGATAGAAGCCGTAAGTCCAAAGTCCTAACATATTGCGACGATGACGAGCCTTCTGATGATACTGTTAGTTGGTCTGTACTTTGCTGCTTTACTTTATGCTGCGGCATCTTCGGCTCCTGCTCCTGCGCCGTCTTCAAACATCATCAACGAAACTTGCTTTTCGTGCTTTTGTTGTTGGCGAGGAAGGGGCTTCTGTTGCAGTGCTGCTGCAAAACTGCAGTATAAATAAGTGTTAAAAATTTCTCTCCTTGTATCTTTTAATTTCTGCATATTTTAATTTCAGTTTATCTTGTATCTTTTAATTTCTGCATATTTTAATTTCAGTTTATGTGATGTAATATGTATCAAGGAGAGAGATTTTAATATGAATATAATTTCTCGTCTTCAAATCTCATGTCTTCCACAATATCTTCATATTCTTCAACGTTTTTAAGTTCATCTACACTACCTCATTTCTCCCCCCACGAGAAAGGGAGCAACTTTTTAAAGCTGATGTGACCTCCATTTGCTTGCATAGTGGGATCCGTAGGCCATGTCGGTTGGACTAATGTACTCTTTGGTTTGTGTGGGTATTCCTGCAAGAGCTAGAAGGCAAACGTGCTTTAAGGCATTCATGCTGCTCTATAATAAATTGCAACGTGAGAGATGCCGACTGTAACATGAATTGGAATTAACGTAAAGGCACAATTTTTTTAATATTTATATAAAAATTAACATAAAGACACTTTTTTTTTTGTATAAATTAATTTTCATAATTTTTATTGATTTTAAGATTAATCAGGATTATAAAAAGATAAAAATATCCTTATTTTATTATAATATATCCATTGGAGAATCAAATATGAAGGGACATGTGTTAAGAGATTAATAATTTTGAGGATGAGGAAATAAAAATATCTAAAGATTTTATTTTTACATTTAGGTAATCTAGCAGATGTGCAAATAATAATTATAAAATTTTAGAAATTAAAATATAAATATAAAAAATATATTTAATGTATAAATATGAAAGAAAATAATAAAAAACTTATGAGATTCTTCAAAAATTAGGTGGCAACACACATGGTATATAGATAGTTAAATTAATTTTTATTCACATTACAAAAAGAAGATGCAACTTGAACTGGGCACAGGTGAAGTTGAAAAAGGGCTTGCTGGGTCTGCATCAAAAAGAGGACTGGCAGCAACGAGAAAAAGTGAAGTGACATTTCAACTTTTATTGTGATGAAGTGATATAACAAAAAAAAAAAATCAGAAGACAACAAAGATTCGACCACATTTTGCTTTACTTGACATGGTTGGCATGAGTAGAATGAAGACAATAAAGATCTGACAATTATTCCATTAAAGCTTCTCCACAATCTCTCTTAAGCTCACAAAACCATCTCAATTAGAGCCCTAATATATTATTATTTCATTAATTTCCTATGATCCTTTATTTTAATGAGGATATTATGTTTTATAAAAAATATTATAAAATAATTAATCAAATTGGGTGAAAATTTTTTAATTATGTTTAAAAATATATATATATAACAATTATTAATAAATTTAATACTTAAGATTTTTTAATAAAAATGAAAGGCAACTTAAGATGTATGTGAAATATTAGGTTCAATCTTTACTTAGCCCATTAGTTTATGAAAGTTGGAATCAGGAACTTTAATTGCACCACATTTCCTTGCACACTGCAACACTCCTCCATCATGGTTTTGAAAATTGGATCGGGTCATCCAATCGAACTGGTCCAACCAAAAATCATTCATCAATTTGATCCGATTTATTATTAAAGTTAACTTTTATATAACCAGGTGAAAATCAAAAATTCCATTGAACCGGTCGAGTTCTGAAGAATCGGTTCAATCCTGGTTTTTAGACTTTTAGTTTTCATAAATAAAATTAGGGTTGGTTTTTTTGGATTTTTAATTTTTTACTTCGGTTTGCACTTAAAAAACAACCCATCTATAATTTTAAAAATATTTTTCTATAGTTTTAATATTATATAAAATTTTCTTGAATAGATATATAAGTTTTAAAGATATTTTTCTATAGTTTGATATTTATATTTTATTGTTTCTATATTATTAAATTAAAAATTAATTATGACATCATTTGGTCCAATCAAATCGGTTTATCCATTCGAACCGATTGACCTACAACTCAAATGTCAAGCCGGTTTGTTGTTCGATCCAGTTTTCAAAATATTATCCTCCATTGCCTAATAATCATTAGATTAGGGCTCTCAAGTAACCTCTCACTCGCTGGTTCCATGCAGAAGTTGGAATCAGGAACTATAATGGCACCACTTTTCCTTGTATACAGCAACAATCCTCTGTTGCCTAATTTGGATTAGGGCTCTCAAGTAACGTCTCACTCAGCTTGGGTTCGGCTAGAGAAAATTTCAAATCGGGTTTGGCTTTACAGCAAACTAAGCTTGAATGGGGAGAGCATGATCAAAAATATTTTGAAGCTAAGCTAATGAACCTAGCTCGATTAGAGTTTGCTTCATAAGTCTTGCATATATTTAAATGGTATATTATATATTTCATTTATAATGAATCACTGAATTAATGTTTTGATGGTGCATTTTTAATGTTTATATCAATTTAATGTAATTTTGGGCCGAAACAGATTTTGGGCTGAAACAGACAATGGACCAGATCTTCCAATCAAGAATCAATTCTTCCATCAATCTTGAACCAGGTTTTATTTAGTATCAAATTGATTTGTACTAAAGTAATGTCAGCATCAAGTAATAAGCTTATGCTTTGATTGCCTTAAAATTAAGTTTGAACTGAGCTTAATTGCAAGCAAATTAAGATTGAACTGGAGTTCTAGCTTGAAATTATTTTTAAACCAACCTTGATAAAACTCAAGCTCGGTCAGGCTCAGATTACATCCTTAATAGGATTGATTAGCTAAGCAATCACTAAAATAGCACTACTGCTCAATATAAAATTATTAGATAAAATAAAAAGACCTTGAAAAAAATTCTCTTTCCATCTAAAAAAAGATATGCGATCCTATTAATTTATCATGATGACTAAATTGGAAATCCAATCACTCCAATATCAATTTCAAGTGTTTATCCCCTTAAACCCTCTGCCTCAATGTTGGAAAGTATGGATGGGCATGATTTGGATTTGATTAGTTTTAAGTCAAAACTTAAAAACCAATTCTAGCATGATTAATTTCAAGATTTGAGATTTAGAATTAAACCAATCATGCTATAGACCTGAATTAGAATCGAGCCATACAATAGAATTTTTTTTTTAACTAGCTTGAAAACTTTTGTTTAGCCTATTTTGTCATTTTTGATGCTTCAAGAGCATGTGAAGCAGCATTTTATACGTTATTATTATGGAGCCTCTTAGGAAATAGAAAGAAAATAAAGCCAAAAAAAAAGTGTTAAAAGAAGGATTTTATTGGCGAGTGCCTTAGAAGCATTCATTAAGGAATATTTAATACCCCATTTACAATCTCTTATGCAAAATAAAAAAATTTAAAAAATAATTTTTTTTACTTTAATTTTATGCAGCAACAAGGTTTCGAGGAAGGAAACACTGTAACTGCAATATCTTTATATATGCATTGAAATCATTATATATGTTACTCTAGTGTACAAGCCACCATACATAGTTATAATTATTTTAAATATTAAAAATTATCTTAGTGGAGCACTCGATGGGATGGCAGAATCTGTTGCTATCCTAAGCATCAGGATAGAACCATTCTACCATTGTCCCAAAATTCCAATCGATACAAATTAGGACACTCTATCCCAAGATGTCATGACGGGATGGGATGGCAGTGCATCCCATTCCACCAAAAAAAATCGGTACAACCCTATCCCACTAAATTTAAAACTCCAATCAAAAGTATGCATAACAAAAGCTTGGAGGGCTTTCCTCCTCGGGAGGCCAATCACATGCCTAAGTGCACACCTAGGCCATACAAGGGGCCCACCACTTGCCCCACCTAAGTAATTTCACAACTTTTGCATTTTAGCTAGGTATAGCCCTAAGGTGATGCATTCAATGTATTTCTTATAAGCAGAAAAGATCTGGTGGAAGGTGGCAATTGGATTTTTTTTCTTATCTGAAAATTATTGTACATTGAAGCCATGTCTGTCATTTTCTTCAAATATGACTGACCGCTTCAAGTGGTCATCTATCTCGGTTTGTAGTTCATTGTTCAAATCATGATTCGCTGTCTCGATACCAAAGAGCATAGCAATAAAATTTTAATACAGCATTGTATGCCCTCCATATCAGTACTGGTAAAATACGGTATGGTATTAATGAGCCTAGTATATTGCGGCATACGAAAAGTTATAGCGTACCATAGGTCAAATTTAATTTAAAACTTCGATCAAACTATTTTCAAAGCACAACCCCGCAGCATGAAGAACATCCTTTTTAAGGAATTAGTCTGCTATGAGATGCACATAATGCTTTCTAACAATTAATGAGATCACTCATCTTGGAGAATATGTTTACAATGGTTAACTAGGAAAGGCAACATGATTATTTATATAGTGTATGGCATGCATTTGCAAAGAAATTTAGTGGGATAGGGTTGTACTTGGTAGAATCGTTCTATATCATGTATTGACATGCACATTACATTGCACAAGGGCACATTGTGATTAGCTAATAGGTTGATGGTTCTCTGACCCTTTATCTTGGTGCAATTATGTATGTTTGATATCTTTAATAGCATAATTTTTGTTGTTTAACATGCACATTACTGCAATATACACATTTTCTCAGATTTTTATGCATATGAGAGGATTCCTTTTGTTGTCTATTATCTAGCTAGATTATAGAACATGTGATAAATGTCAGATATACCCTAGCACAGTAATATCTCGAAAAAATACTAAGTGCTTCAAAGTCACTGCTCAATCTAACGGTTCTCTTGAAGCCGAAGAAATTGAAGATCTCTTAAAAATAAATGCCATCAGATAAATCATCAACCTTAATTTAAAAGCAGCCATTTTTTTCCAACTTTTCAATTCCCACAATAACCCTAACATTGAAACCATCATTTTAAATCATGGTGGGATGGGGATCATCCTCGCCATCCTATCCCGTTTCTATGAGAAAATGGGAATGGAATGCAAGCGGGAGTCCAAAACCCATCATCCATGTAGAAGAAAAGGAGAGAAAGAAAGGAAAGAATGAAGAAAAGGAAGAAAAAAGAAGGAAAAAGGGGGGGAAAAAAAAAGAAAGAAAGGATGGAAAGAATGAAGAAAAGAAAGAAAGAAAAAAAAAAAAAAGAAAAAGAAAGGAAGAATGAAAAGAAAAAGAAAGGAAATAAAAAAACCGAAAGAAAGAAGAAAAAAAAAATAAATAAAGGAAAGAAGAAGGGATAATGGACAAGGCAGAACAGTGGGATATCCTGTTCTATAAAATAACGGAGGCCTCTGTTCCATGGGATTAAACACCATGGTTTAAACCATGCTAGGCTTGTACAGAAAAGCATCCTAACCTTGCTGGTTTCTAAGTCCAAGGAAGAAACTCTCTTAAGCTGGGAGTTCTATGATTCTAAGAGCTCCATAGCTTCCAAAATCCAAACACATTGATTTATTAGTCACAGCCAAACAAAGGATTATCCGGACAAAGAAAATGATACACCAAATAAATCTTAAAATATGTCATGAGAAAGGCATATCAGCAACAATCCATATCAAAATCTTTTAAAATTTATCCTATATCTCATATCTTTAGTAGTAGCCACGAGATTATAAGTGACAGTCAAAAAAGAAAGGAAATAAACCTCAGGACAATGATGCATATCCCTTGCTTTCGTGCTGGAATAAGCCTTCTCTAGAACCCTTGCTAGATCAATGAACCCCTGCGGCTCTTCTCGAATTGCAGTCACTGAATTAGACATAAGCTCCCGAGCATATTGCCCTGCATCAACTCCATGGTCTGCCCAACCACCAACGCCATCAGCGACACCAACGGCTTGCTCACCAACACATATGAAATGAGCATCCTCCCCATCAGTATCCTCCTTATTTGGGTGCGGCAGATAACAAGATCCAGAGAGCAGCTTCAAAGACCTATCAGCCAGTACATTTCTGTAACCCAAAAAAACATAGAATTTGTCCAACTCGTAGAAGCAGCCTCACAAGCAAAATATTTCCACATTAAATGCCTGAGCTAACTTCACAAGATCTTATCATACACAGAGAAAACTTCTGCAGTTTACAAGGAAAATATAAAATTTCAGCAGGATGGAGAAATCATGAGAGGTAGTAAGCCATCAAGTTCAGATGGGAAAAAAAGCCGATTACTAGAAAACTCTCAAAATTTCTATCAGTAAACTATGATATCAAGGTTAGTAATAAACTCAATGATTGACATAGCCTAGTTTGCAGATTTGACACAGGAGCAATTTAAGCTAAGGGTAATGATCAATTTTTTTTGTCAATTAAAAAGAGGACTTTGAGTTCTAATACATGGAAAATACACAGCAACAACTGAAAAAATAGATAAGCTACAGAACTAAAGACGATGTTGGAAAACAGAAGGGTGTTTCCATGAAGAACTCAATTAACCTTAATAATTGACTGAAACAAAGCCAGACCAAAAAGGCCAAAAAAACTAAATGCCATCCCGTGTACCATTATCTCTTTGGAATTGTACAGTAGTGGAAAGAGGTAGTGATCCATCAGCACCATCAGACTGGCGTCACTATCATTTCACATGGTTGGCCTCCAAGCATCATCTAGTGTGTTTTAGTCCAAGCAGGCCCGTGATGAACGAAAGGAAATTAAATCAATCACTAAGATAGTGGTTCTGCTGTCCTCAGCCGATCATTTCACGTGGTTGGCCTCCAGGCGTCGCCTAATCTATTTTAGTCCAAGCAGCAGGGCCGTGATCGACGAAAGGAAATTAAATCAATCACTAAGACAGTGGTCCTCAGCCGATCATTTCAAGTGGTTGGCCTCCAAGCGTCTAAGTGATGTCGCATCACGTTGTGGAGTCTCTTAGATCCAAAGACAACAGAATGGAACGAAAAATTTTATTTGCAACGTTTGGCCTGTTTCTCCGTTGTTTCTCTCTCTTCCCTTCTGATTGGTGTCCGCTTGTCGCTTAGCATCCCTGAAATGATCACTTATTGGGGCCCTTAAAAGCATTTTATTGTCCATTCAATATTAGTTATTGGAGATTGAATGCAAAACTAAATTGATCCTATCCTAAATCCATTCAAAGTAATCCTATCCTAAATCCATTCAAAGTAAACTCATGATGACTAAATTGGAAATCCAATCACTCCAATATCAATTTCAAGTATTTATCCCCTAAAACCCTCTGCCTCAATGTTGGAAAGTATGGATGGGCATGATTTGAATTTGATTAGTTTTAAGTCAAAACTTAAAAATTAATTCTAGCATGATTAATTTCAAGATTTGAGATTTAGAATCAAACCAATCATGCTATAGAGCCGAATTAGAATCGAGCCATACAATAGAATTTTTTTAAAAAAAAACTAGCTTGAAAACTTTTGTTTAGCCTATTTTGTCATTTTTGATGCTTCAAGAGCATGTCAAGCAGCATTTTATACGTTATTATTATTATGTAGCCTCTTAGGAAATAGGAAAGATAATAAAACCAAAAAAAAAAGTGTTAAAAGAAGGATTTTATTGACCGGTGCCTCATAAGCATTCATTAAGAAATATTTAATACCCCATTTACATAGCCTCCTATGAAAAATAAAAATAAAAAATAAAAAGTATTTTTTACTTTAATTTTATGCGGAAACAAGGTTTTGGAAGAAGGAAACACTGTAACTGTAATATCTTTACATATTTGTCAAGGTCCACAACACGACAAATAATACCAAAGCCATTAGAGAAGTCATAAGACTTTTGGAAAAGTCTCAGCTACTTCGCTTTCTTGAAAGAGCCTTTCACCGTCATGCTTACCCAGGAAAAGCCTTTATAATAGCACATTGTCCAATCCGATCATGCAAGATTTAATCATAATTTAAAATAAAAGAATAAAAAAAGAAATTGGCAGAAAATGAATATCAAAGATCGATCATCTAAATAGGAGCAATATCTCGAAGTCACTATAGAAAATGTGATCTTTAGCTTCCAGGGGCACAAAGGTAAGAAGAACTAAATTTATATTGCCAGGAACATAATGTTACAAAAAAATTGTCTCAACTTGTGTTGGAATATTGTTGCATAATTGTGTCAAAAGTAAAATTAATCAAAAGAACTAGGAGATAAAGTAATGATTTGGTCAAGGCATTTTAATGAAAAGAGAAACTTCATGTTGGCACTGTAGTCACATAATAAATAACGGGAATGTAGGGAAGCCCAGGGATCTAAGAATTTGCGGATCAATTGATGGTCTAGAGAGGTAGATCATAATTTAAATGGATCAAAGTGAGGAATAAATTAAGAAGAGAACTAGGAAAACAATAGTCTCTAGTACTACTTGAAAATAACGAGAATAAACTTGTATGATGAGTTTGGTGTTCCATGAATTCTTGTGCAGTGAGAGTCACGTGCAACCAGGCACACATTACCATCAATGGGTGCCAAAATAAAGCCAGAATTGACGGTCGAGTTAGGTTACAATTGAATGACCAGTTGAACACATGAATAATAGTCTAACTACTTCCAAAGGACCCATCAGAGGGTGCGAATCATCTGCTGAGATAAAAGAGACGCAAGTGTCCATGGGTTTCCAACACCCAGCTGAGTCGGTGAAACTTAAATGGTCTTTGGATTGGTTACCAAATACTGTTGTTCTTTTTACAAGTTACTAGTACCATGGAGAAAAAGTACACTAGCTTAAGTGGATCAAAGCATCTTGAACATAAACAAATGAATGTTAGCAAGCAAGCATAACAGTGAAAAAGATACACTTGTTACTCCCAATCACTTGAGATCCTTATTTCTCAAATGAATTCTGGGAGGTAAAACAGCTAAGGATCCATATGCCACTGGAATCACTCGGAGAGCCTCATTTCTCCCCCACGAGAAAGGGAGCAACTTTTTAAAGCTGATGTGACCTCCATTTGCTTGCATAGTGGGATCCGTAGGCCCTGTCGGTTGGACTAATGTACTCTTTGGTTTGTGTGGGTATGGATCATCCAACAGTCCATTCAGAACTCTTGAAGTGGTTGTCTTTACTGAGACTTCCCTCGACATGGCACAGTTGATTGAAGTGTATTTTAAGTGGTCCAAGTGACCCCTCATACATCGACCATGTGCAAGATTATGACCAATCTCATCACGATTGGTATTGATCTCACAGCACGTTCTTTGACTGACATGACAATAGATTCTTGAAAGTTTTCTCTCTAACACGTCCTCTGGCACACTACGTTCTTTTTCTTGGAAGGATGGAGGAAGAGGGTGAGAGAGCGAGGGGGAAGGAAAATTCAAACATTCGCCCAAGTACGAGAGGATTCGGGAGGAGGGGAGAGACTTGGCAACGCAATTTATTACTTATTGATGAGAAACCTAATAATTTTTACGTCTGTTACATATCCCAATGTCATTAAAACATCATTTATAACAAATAATAAGAAATATTCAACTATAATTTGCTTATATAAAATTTACTTAAATATCTTTATAAAATTAATGGATAGGATTACATCTACTAGTAAAAATAAGTATGATAGCAAACCCTTCCATATAAAGAATCCCATCGGATGCGGAAGGGATTAAAATTTCCACACCAAGGGGTCGGGGTCTATGCACTGATCACCTCTTGTTACGTCTTAAGCTTAGGGAATCTGCCAAGAGGAAATCAGCTGTGCAGCAAAACATGGGATTTCTTAAAATAAAATCTCAACTTCAACACGTATATGCTGCAACCGATCGTTACAAACTTAAACGTGGCAAAAGAGCGAGTTCTTTCATATAGCGTATGTGCACGTGGCAATAGAGAAACGAAAGATTCTGATCTTTCGTACCATACGTTGCAGCCAATCCACATCCCCGGGTTCCGACCTTATCTCGGTCGACGTGTATCTATCTCAGTGATACATAGCATATATTTCTTAACAGGGGAATGGAGACATGAAACGTCAATCATTGTCGTCGACCACGGTTTCGGAGTCTCAAGAAGCTGCTAGCGAACAAGCAGTGGCAATAATGGTGCCCAGCGTTTCAGGCCCACTTGTTTTAGTCTCCTGTTAGCCATGTAGGCTTTGAGCCTAACCTCTCATCCCCCATTATCCTTCCATCCACTCTTCGGAAAGCCCCCCTAGCAAAAGGATTAGGGATTTCCACGATACGCCACTGCTGAATTTGTTTCATTAGAAAAGAAAACACGGCTCTGTTTGATTTTTATTTTTTTTTCACACTGCTTACTTGCAAGCAGAAAATTAAAGGTGCCCGTGGTTGAGAAAATCGGGGAGATAACTATCATTTAATGGTGCTGTCTCTTCTGGGCCAAACCCAGCTCCAGGGATTGGCGTTTGAAACAAGCCACAGCCCTATCGTGTTGCACCAACCTATTGGTTTGTTCTTTTTTTTTTTTTTTTTAAAAAAAAAAGCAATTATACGGTAACCTACAAAAATCAGTGAAGAAACTCACCAAGATGCCTTCCACCAACCATTTTTCTTCATTAAATGGCATAGAGCTGTAGCCGAGCTTTTCAGCGCTCACTTCCGACTAATTAACAAATACTTACAGGGCTCTAACTCATTTAAATTTAAAAAAATTTATTCAAGCTCGATTTGAGTTTGATTATAAAAAGTTTAGGCTCGATTCAAGTTTAGCTTGAATTCACTCATTTGATATAATTAGAAAACCCGATAAATTTGATTTAAAAAAAATTATTTCAAATTTGAGCTTAAATTGAGCTCATTTTAAGTTAGGCTCAAATTAAGCTGGTTTAAAACTTAATTTAAAAATAAAAAAAATTCTATGTTAATTTAAAAGTGAGCTTGATCGGAAGCCGTCGGATGCCGATCGGATGGACAAAATCTCGGCGATCGGTTTGACAGCAACTCCTTAACAGCAGTAGCCATCTTCGTCTCCACCTCCTCTAAGATCCTTCGTTGATGGTCTCCACAAACCCTATATAATTCGTGTTCGGGCACTGGTGACTTCGACCAATTATCAAAGTTGGTAAGAGTTTGACCTTCTAGACGTAAATTTTTTTTAAAAAAAAGCTTTAAATAATATATAAGTTTAGTTAAGATCCGGATGACAACGCCCGCTTTTTATGCTCTTTTATTGAAAACCTTGCTTTTTTTATGCCTTTTCTTTGAAAACCTTTGGTTTCAGCACAGACGGTGTAAGACTAGAGAAAGGGACCGAACTCTCTTTTTTGAAAAAGAAAAACTCAAAATAATGTTATCATGGTTATAATAGGAGAAACTATAGTTTTGAACCTTTTTAATTATTGATCATTATGTTTTCAATATAATGTTAGATTTTGTAACAACCTATTATATTGCGTAAATGATGGATTTTTTGTTGAGATAAATAAAGTATTAATTTTTGAAGTTTAAATTTTTTGTATTAATTTTTTAAGTTTTAAATTTTTATATTAATTTTTAAAGTCATGTACAATCAAAATTAACTTTTATCCAAAATAAATAAATAAAAAAATGATATTGTTACTTTTTAATATTGTCTATCATTTTTTCGCTACATTGCTATTAATTATTGCTTCGCAATTCAAAGACTTGAAATGATTATAAATGATAATGGCTATAACAATTATAATGGTTAAAGATAATAAGGTCCATTTTGACAATACCATTTATAGCCTTGTACGAACTGACTTGTAAGATGGATTTAGACGAAAGTTCTAACCCAAATCAAAATAGAGGCGATCAGCAGTATGGTAGGGCTGAAAATGGATCGAATAAACTCCAATCGTATCTGTATTCATATTTGAATTTTATCGGATATTCATTATTCAATTCAATTGCATTCGGATACGAATTCGGATATTTAATCTAAAAATTTTTTGGATATGAATAAAAAACGGATTTACCTTTTTTTTAGATGATATCCGTTTTGTATTCAATTCTTTAAATTTATATTATTAATTAACGGCTGCGGACGGGTAGAGGCTTGAAGCGCGAACCGAAGAAGAGAAAAAGAAAGAAAAAAAAAAAAAAAGAAGAAAGAAGAAATAGCGTGCCGCGAATTAGAGATGATTGACAATTTGGATATTTAATAACGGTTGACGATTCGGATATTTAATCTAAAAATTTATCGGATATGAATACAAAAATGGATTTACCTATTTTTTTAGATACATATCTGTTTGTATTAATTCTTTAAATTTATATTATTAATTAACTGTGCGGACGAGTAAAGGCTTGGAGCGCGAACCGAAGAAGAAGAAGAAATAGCGTGCCGCGTGGAATTGGAAGAGGACAGAGATTTACTCGTGCCACATGGGATTGGAAAGAGGACGGGATGGAGACTTTTGTTTTTTTATAATCAAAAAAAAATGGCATATCACGTTGGATTGGGAAGAGGACGGAGACTCTTCCACCTACACGTATGCCTCTTCGTTTTTTTTTTTTTTTACTCTATCATTATGTTAGGTCCTGGTGAGTCATAAAGAATTCATGGGTTATTGGGTGGGTTACATCTAATGGCATTTAATTGGACCAATTTAAATTTGAGTTTAGGATTTAATTTTTTTCCATCTATAAACTTTATAATTCATTCTAATTATCATTATAATTTATTATATGGGTTCTAATTTAAATTAATTCTTTATTTTTTATCTTAACAACCAAGTCTTCTCTCATCTTTTTCTTCAAATTATATTTTTTATTATTTATCTTGATTGATTCTTATTTATAATGTATTCAATTAAATTGGTAAATATTTTAAATATATATTATAAACTTAAGGATAACCATTTACTTGATAGATTAAGAGTTTTTGAATAGAAACTTATATTTAAGTTGATTCTGTTTATTATCAATTATTAGATTTTAATAATAAAATAATAATTAGATGCTTGACTTAAATGCAATATTTTAAATTAAACTCGAATAGATCTAAATGATTTATGGGCTTAAATTTTTTTCTATAAATCTATTTGATCCAAAAACAAATAGATTAGTCTATAATCAAAACTCAATATAAAATTAGGTCAGACTGAGATCAAGCATGATCCAACCCTTTCATCTATGAACATGAATTGAATAGAAAAAATCACTTGAATGTATTATACTTGTGATGGTTTGCACAAACCCTAATGTAGCGTAAAGTTTAATAATGATAATTAGGATGGTCCTAAACATGATGTATGTAAGTAAAGTACAAAAACATAGGCCCTAATGTGGTATAAAGTTTTATAAAGATAACTACAATAATATCACAAATGATGCATTAAATTAGCACCCGATTGTGATATGAAAGGAAGTAAGAATTTTCAAACTCTTATGAATAAATACGAGTAAAAAGGTTAGTCCAAAAAATAATAAAAAAATATATGTAGTGACTTAAAATATAACTTTATTAATTAAAAATTAATAAATTTAATAAATGGGATGACTAGAAGAAGAATCAACATAGTTTGCCTATGAGAAATTAAGTAGGTAGAAAAAAGCAAAAAGGTTGATGGTTATAAATTTTGGTATATAAGCAAAGATAAGAATAAAAATAAATTAAAATTATTATATATAAGAGTTTAAAAGATGAAATTATAAATATTAAGGGAATAATAGAAAAAATAATTTTGCTTAAATTAGTGTTAGAAGAGGAGTTCATTATTATTAGTGCTTATACTCTTCATATAAAATAATGCTAAAAAGCAAAGCTTTAATTTGAGAGGACATGAATGAAGTTATTTAAATAATTTTTAGTAAATACATAAAGATTTGAATAGACATATAAAAAATATAAGTTATTTAAATAATTTTTAGTGAGAAAATATTTATAAAAGAGAGTTGAATAGACATAAAAAAAATATAATGTAGATCTTGAAAGAGTATATAATAAAGTTATTTAAATTATAGTTAGTAAGAAAAATATTTATCAAAAAAAATTGAATGAATACATGTAAAATACAATATAAATTTTGAAAGAGCATATAATGTTATAGTTTCAAACATAGAAATGGAGAAATTGAAGATAATTTAGAATTTGAAATAACATATAATTTATATAGCAATTTTTTATCAAACACTACCTTAGCGATGCATTTTCTTTCGTTGCTAAATTAATGATTCTTAAATTTTTAAATTAAAAATTAATTTTTTAAATTTTTTTGGTAAATGCGTCGCTAATGCGTCGCTAAGTAGCGATGCAATAACTGTGTCGCTAAATTAATAATTTTTAAATTTTTAAATTTTTTCATCGCTATTTAGCGAGCATTTCTTGCATCGCTAAATTAATAATTTTTTAATTTTTTAACATTTTTTAAAATTAAAATTATTTTTTAAATTTTTTTTGGTAATGTGTCGATAAATAGCGATGCAAATTAACGATTTTTAATTTTTTTGAATTTTGCGTCTCTATTTAGTGACGCACTTTCTTGCGTTGCTAAATTAATAATTTTTAAAATTAAAAATTAATTTTGTTTTCTTTTTAGTAAACGCGTCGCTAATGCGTCGCTAAATAGCGACACCATTGATTGTGTCGCTAAATTAACGATTTTCTAAAAATTTCTAAATTTTTTGCTTCGCTAATGCATTGTTATTTTGCGACGCATTTTCTTGCGTCTCTAAATTAATGATTTTTTAAAATTTTTTAAAATTAAAAACTAATCTTTTAAAAAATTCTTGGTAATGTATCACTAAATAGTAACGCATTAATTGCATCGCTAAATTAATGATTTTTAAATTTTTCTGAATTTTTGCGTCGCTAATGCATCTCTATTTAGCGACGTATTTTCTTGCATCGCTAAATTATGATTTTTAATTTTTTTAAAAAATTAAAAATTAATTTTTAAAATTTTTTTTGGTAAATGCGTCGCTAAGTAGCGATGCATAACTGTGTCGCTCAATTAACGATTTTTTAAATTTTCTAAATTTTACTTCGCAAATTAATGATTTTAAAAAAAATTAAAAAATTTTAAAATTTTTAACATTTTTAAAATTAAAATTAAATTTTTTAAATTTTTTGTTAAATGCGTCGCTAAATAGCAATGCAATAACTGCATCGCTAAAATAATGATTTTTAAAATTTTTTAAATTTTTGCGTCCCTATTTAGCGACGCATTTTCTTGCGTCGCTAATTAACAATTTTTAAAATTTTAAAATTAAAAAATTAATTTTGTTATTTTTTTGGTAAATGTGTCGCTAATGCATTGCTAAATAGCGATGCATTGATTGCATCGCTAAATTAATGATTTTTTAAAATTTTTTAAATTTTTGCATCGCTAATGCGTCGCTATTTAGCGATTCATTTTCTTGCACCTTTAAATTAACGACTTTTTAAAATTTTTTAAAATTAAAAATATATTTTTTAAAATTTTTTTAAATTTTTTTGATTAATGTGTCGCTAAATAGTAACGCATTAATTGCATCGCTAAATTAATGATTTTTAAAAAATTCTTAAAATTTTGCGTCGCTAATGCGTCTCTATTTAGCAACGCATTTTCTTGAATCGCTAATTTAACGATTTTTTAATTTTTTTTTTAAAAAATAAAATTATTTTTTAAATTTTTTTTGGTAAATACGTCGCTAAATTAACAATTTTTTAAAATTTTCTAAATTTTTGTATCGCTAATGTGTCGCTATTTAGCGATGCATTTTCTTGCGTCGCTAAATTAATGATTTTTAAATTTTTTAAATTAAAAATTATTGTGCATAATTGTGTCAAAAGTAAAATTAATCAAAAGAACTAGGAGATAAAGTAATGATTTGGTCAAGGCATTTTAATGAAAAGAGAAACTTCATGTTGGCACTGTAGTCACGTAATAAATAACGGGAATGTAGGGAAGCACAGGGATCTAAGAATTTGCGGATCAATTGATGGTCTAGAGAGGTAGATCATAATTTAAATGGATCAAAGTGAGGAATAAAAGTTAAGAAGAGAACTAGGAAAAATAGTCTCTAGTACTACTTGAAAATAACGAGAATAAACTTGTATGAAGAGTTTGGTGTTCCATGAATTCTTGTGCAGTGAGAGTCACGTGCAACCAGGCACACTTTAAATGCCAGTAGTAAACACATCAAAAAAACCATCAGTGGGTGCCAAAATAAAGCCAGAATTGACGTCGAGTTAGGTTACAATTGAATGACCAGTTGAACACATGAATAATAGTCTAACTACTTCCAAAGGACCCATCAGAGGGTGCGAATCATCTGCTCATGAGATGATATACGACCATCGTCCTACGCTCTCCCGCCGCATCATGAAGGAGCCAGTTCCGCCTCGGTTTCGTCTTCCCCAGCTGGACCCCTACGATGGTACGACGGACCCTCTGGACCACTTGGAGAGCTATAAGGTCCTCATGCAGGTCCAAGGGGCGACGGACTCTCTTCTGTGTGTTGCTTTTCCAGCCACACTACGGAAAACAGCGCGTGTATGGTATTCTCGTCTGCCGCCCCGCAGTATCAATTCGTTTAGGCAACTTGAGCAGTCTTTCCTGGCTCACTTTGATGCATGCCGAAAGATCCCTCGAGTTGCCGATAGCTTGTTTGCCGTCCAACAAAGGAGTGGCGAAACCTTGAAGGACTTTGTAGCTCGATTTAAGGAGGCCGCGCTCGAAGTCTATAACTTGGAAGATTCTGTCGCTACCCTAGCATTGAAGCGAGGACTCCGCCCCTCCAGATTTGCATATTCTCTGGACAAAAAGCCTCCCGGCTCCTATGCCGAGTTGCTAAGTCGGGCACAGAAGTACATCCGCGCCGATGAGGCTGAGTCGTCGAGAAGGGAAGCCGACAAGAGTTCCAATAAGAAGCCGACACCCACGGAACCAGCTGCGGGACGATCCAGGCAGCCCGAACCACCCCGTCGCTTTGACCACCGGCCCCAGGCGCTGGTTCCTAAGGAGCAGTTTACTCCTCTCATGGCTCCGATCTCCCACATCCTACTAGAGATTGAGGAGGAGCCTTACTTTCAACGCCCACGTCCCCTAAAGTCAGTAAACCCCCGCAACAAAGAGCTTTACTGCCGGTATCACCGAGACTATGGACATGACACTGAAGACTGCCGCCATTTGAAGATGGCCATTGAAGAGCTTGTCCAGCAGGGTCACTTGGGCAAGTTCGTTCGAAGAAATCCCACTGCCCTGGGTACGTCGGCACCTCCAGCGCCTCAGACTGGCATCGACAATGCCCCAACGGAAAAAATAATAGCATGATCTCATGGGAGGCGAGCAGCAGCTCGAAAAGTCGACGGAAGGAGGCAAGTTGGCACCAGAATGGGAAGGACCTTATCGCGTCACGGAAGTGCTCCATCATGGAGTGTACAAAGTGGAAGGATAGATGGGAAGTTTCTCCCCCGCACGTGGAACGCGGACAACTTACGACGGTATTATCAGTAGCTTGCTGATTTTATTAGCTTAAGTTTTTTTAATAAAGTATTATTCAGAATATCCTTGTTTTATCATGCTCTTGGGATGAGTATATTTCTTAGAAAAAGACCGGATCCGCACCTGCAACTTAAGACCAGCTCCGTGTTGGCAAAAAAGACCGGTTCCGCACCTGCAACTAAAGACCGGCTCCGCGTCGGCACCAAAGACCGGCTCCGCGTTGGCACAAAAAGATCGGTTCCGCACCGGCAACTTAAAGACCGGCCCAGCATCGGCACTTAAAGACCGGCTCCGCCGGCACAAAAGGACCGGTTTCGTACTGGCAACTTAAGATCGGTTCCGCACCAGCAACTTAAGACCGGCTCCGCATCGGCAAAAAAGATCGGTTCCGCACCGGCAACTAAAGACCGGCTCCGCGTCGGCACCAAAGACCGGCTCCGTGTCGGCACAAAAAGACCAGTTCTACACCGGGAACTTAAAGACCGGCCCGTGTCGGCACTTAAAGACCGGCTCCGCGTCGGCACAAAAGGACCGGTTCCGCACCGGCACCAAAGACCGGCTCCGCGTCGGTACAAAAAGACTGGTTCCGCACCGGCAACTAAAGACCGGCTCCGCATCGGCACCAAAGACCGGCTCCGCGTCGGCACAAAAAGACTGGTTCCGCACTGGCAACTTAAAGACCGGCCCCGCGTCGGCACTTAAAGATCGGCCTCGCGTCGGCACTTAAAGCCCGGCTCCGCGTCGGCACCTCCAAGACCGGCTCCGCGTCGGCACTTAAAGCCCGGCTCCGCGTTGGCACCTCCAAGTTCGGCTCCGCGTCGGAACCTTCAAGCCCGGCTCCACGTCGACACCTCCAAGCTCGGCTCCGCGTCGGCACCTTCAAGCCCGGCTCCGCGTCGGCACATTCAAGCCCCGCTCCGCATCAGCACACTCAAGCCCGCTCCGCGTCGGCACCTTCAAGCCCGAGTCTCCCCTCGACACTCAAGCCCGGCTCCGCGTCGGCAATCCAAGCCCAGGACCTCCTGTGGATTCCATTCCAGTTGCCCTTGGATTTCAGCACTGGTCCCCCCCCCGCCTTCGATCATCACGGTTCCCTGGGGGGCAGGTCATCAACTCTGCAGAAGGAGACCAATTTATTTAAAGAAAAAGGCACCTGACGACTCTCAACTCTCTGGCCACCCTCTGGGGTTAAAGGCTCCCGAGCATGGTCGAATCCCAGCGACTCTCGGGTCATCCTCGGGATTCAAAAGACTCTCGACGGCCTCAACTTTGCCTCAGCGGCTTCGTTACAGCCTCAACGGCTTCATTTCAGCGTCAACGGCCTCAACTCTGTATCAGCGGCCAACGGCCAATCGGGTAATACCTTTGTTTAAATTACATACTTGCAACATATAGCTGGTTACTTTCAGCCATCAAGAAGCCTCAAGACAACTCACAGCTGGGAGAAGCCAACTCCCCAGTTCATAGTTGACGGGCATCCGCTCCCAAGCTCTCAAGCCTGTAATCGGCGTTGATATCAAATACGACGCAAGGGCAAACATCTACGAAAAAGGCTCAACGGCTCCCTCTGCCTCAGGAGCATCATTTCGGCCTCACTGGCTCTCTGCCTCCATGGCATGTGGATGGGGACCCACATCCAAACATCATGTCAAAAGTTGAAGACCCAAAGTCAGGTGGGGATCAGCCACTTGGGAGGTAACGCCCCTTTCGCCTTGCTGGGATGGGCCCGCTTCGTCTCAGGGGCGATGGGGCATCTGATGTGGCTGATCCAACGCCGCTAGAGAACCGTGAAGGAAATCGACGGAGACCCCCTTTGGCCTCCAAAGGGCCCTTCGGCCACGATAGCGTTTATGGCCTCAAAGCCACGCTCACCCAATTGCTCCAAGGCCGACAGCTTTAAGGCCGACAGCTTTAAGGCCGAAAGCTCCATGGCCGAGAGCTCCATGGCCGAGAGCTCTAAGGCCGAGAGCTCCATGGCCGACACCTCCAAGGCCGAGAGCTCCAAGGCCGATACCTCCAAGGCCGACAGCTCCAAGGCCGAGAGCTCCAAGGCCGACAGCTCTAAGGCCGAGAGCTCCAAGGCCGACACCTCCAAGGCCGACAGCTCCATGGCCGAGAGCTCCAAGGCCGACAGCTCCATCGGGTCAAAGAACACGCGAGCCAATTCCTTGGCAATTGGGCTTGACATGGCTTACCCCAACTTCCGTGTCAGTTGCGGCCCGCCTCGACCTCCGCGTCGGCCGCAGTCAGTTTAAGCCTTCCGACCTCGGCGTCGGCCATGGCCCATCTCGACATCCGTGTCGACCAGGACCCATCCCGACCTCGGCATCGGCCATGGCCCATCTCGACATCCGTGTTGACCAGGGCCCATCCTGACCTCGGCGTTGGCCATGCCCCATCTCGACATCCGTGTTGGCCAGGGCCCATCCCGACCTCGGCGTCGGCCATGGCCCATCCCGACCCTGGCGTCGGCCATGCCCCTTCTCGACATCCGTGTCGGCCAAGCCCATCCCGACCTCGGCATCGTCCATGGCCCATCTCGACATCATG
Source organism: Calamus simplicifolius (assembly GCA_900491605.1). Classification (NCBI taxonomy): domain Eukaryota; kingdom Viridiplantae; phylum Streptophyta; class Magnoliopsida; order Arecales; family Arecaceae; genus Calamus; species Calamus simplicifolius. The sequence goes on from UESW01004488.1 coordinate 573,284, forward strand.
TCATCCACGGCCCATCTCGATCTCGGCGTCGGCTTTCGGCGACAATCACCCACGTTCAAGCTACGTAGTCCACTTCCATCGAGAATGACGGACCATATCACCACGAGCACGCCCGGCTACGCGCGCGGTGGACGTGCGCCCCACTGACGCCACTAACGGCAGGCATGACCCCCGAACAAGTATATAGAGGCCCCAACTCACAACGAGGGGAGGGGGGATTTAATCTCTACTCTTTCATTAAAAAATCCCTATTCTCCAGATCGCTGACTTGAGCGTCGGAGGGTCCCCGCTGGAACAACCGGTCTGGGACTTTTCTTGCAGGCCCCAGAAGGAAGACGGTGACCTATCTACACTCTCGAAGGCCTGCAGAGATCTCAGCTCATCCAGCGCTCATCGCAAGTGATTTGGCAGCAACACCATAAATATATGTTATGCATTATATATAATATATTATACATATTTATTAAATACTATTAATATATTAATTATATATATTAATATATAATATATAATAATTCTTATATATTAAATAACATATCTTGTGAATTGTAAGGTAGCACCTCGCAATTAATTCTTGAGAATCCAACTAGTGCTTCAGAAAGATCGTTTTACCGTGAAGGAACATCAGCCATCTGTGTCATCTGACTTGATGAATAAACTTTTCGGTGTTGGGTTTATTTAAATTATTTATTTTGTTTGTCATAAAAGCAGTCGGTCCATTCGCTTGAGGTCCAAAGAAAAGAAAAGAGACCGCTCAAAATAGAAGACACGCTATTTTAAAAGCTGAAAACTAAAATTTCATATTTACCCTTGGCTGATTTGTGTGGCCCAGATATCTTTTTAATATTTTTAAGATAGGATTTTTTTTTCAAATAACAAACTTGGGAAAAAAAATAGAATCATAAAATATCATATACGATTTCGTTTTACTTTTTAATATTTTAAAATTTAATTCAAACCGAATCGAATTTGAATTTAAAAACAAAAATTCAAAAAACATTTTTTTTAAAATATATAAACTATTTTATTTTTAATGCTTATAGCTTATATTATATTTTTATTTTAAAAAATTATAAACATAACTTATTTATTTTATTTTATTCTTTTATAAAATTAAATTTTATTTTAATTTTAGATCATATTTAGATAAAAAAATAGTTTTCATCTAGTTCATTTTTATAACCAGTATGGATACGATTAAGTTATAGATTTAATAAATTGGTTCGTTTATTTGTTTGAATTTAATTTTTTAAAAAAGTTAATTAATTTTATTTTAGGTTTTAAAACTCGATACAGATTTGGATAGCATTAAAAAATAAAATTAGATTTTTTCGGTGAAGTTTTATATTGTAACATAAGATGCAGGACTGATCCAACACATGATTTATATGAATTAAGAAAAAATACAAACAAATTTTATGTGTTTGCGATGAAATTTAATTAGATTTATATATGAATTTAGATATCAACCTTTAGTTTGATGAAATGCTAGAGTTTGAATGAAAAAGTATGTGAGAGAATTTATATTGATGAATGTTTAATTTTAGGTTGAATATATTGTAGAAAATTTTAAGAAAAAGCTTATGAAATTTTACAATATATATTCATAGACAATGCTTTTTCACTGCGATGGATTCTACTTCGCAGTTCGAGTTTATTGGCAGGAACCCAGGTGAAATACAACACCACTTATGGTTCTGCCTCACGGTTGGAACTCTTGGATCATCCAAGGATATAATCCTCGAATCCTCAAAGTATCAGCACATCATTGTCAAGGGGATGGCCCATTGGATTTAAAATCAAACCAGCCTGACTCTGACAATACGTCTCAAAAAGCCCCGGCAACATTTAACAATCTGACAAAGAGCCCATGCCTTGGTAATGCCTTTAACGTGACAATAGAGCCATGCCTCTGATAAAGGTGGAAGCATTAAATGATACCTGGCAGTCTCATAATTCTAAGGAGAGCACCGCATCGTAACTGATGCAATATTATGTGTTTAAAAAAATTATTAACAAAATTTTAAATTGATAAAAAAAAAAGTAGGTTCTGAACTATGCATGGTATTACGTGTTTAAGGAATCTTAAGCAGTGAGCAAATGAATTGTGGATGAAGTCTCAAATCAACATAGCTACACCAAGCAACCAAGATTATTCTAAACACACCATAACATCACTCTCGGTCTTCAGCCTCATGGGTATGAACCATGAACTCTAGATTTTAAGTTATGGGCTACAAAATAGAAAATCATCAACACTTCTAAAACCATTGACCGAATAAATTATTGGGTAATGGGCCAAAATAGGTCATGAAAATCCTAATGGGCCTTGAAAGCCCATTAACCCCTTATGTATGTGAATGAGAAATTGCGGAAACATTTAGTCCCACATCGAAAAGAACAAGGAAGGAAGGTTCACTTATATGGAAACCTCCTCCTTAAGCTTGTGTTCCTTAGGCTCACCATAGGAGGAGAGCTTGAGGGTGATGCGAAGCATCACCCTCGCGCACGCGCACGCGCACGCGCGTGCGCGTGCGCGTGTGCGAAGGGCGCAATGGGCGCTTTGTAGGCGCACTTTGCACTTCGCACGTACTCGCGAGGAGCTTGAGGATGAAGATCAGACGGTAGAAACTGATCAGGATTGAGATGAGGGGCTGAGATCAAACGATGACTTGGATTGATCATGACCGTTGATGATTTGACCGTTGGAAGGTTGACCAGTCAACTGGAAGGTTGACCAGTCAACTGGTCAAGGTTGACCAGTCAACGGTTGACCGGTCAACGGTTGACCATCAGGACCGTTGATAAGGCATCCCTTCGATCAAATGATAAGTCAATCAAACCATTGATGATAAGGCATCCCTTCAATCAAACGGTTGTAGATAAGTCATGTGAAAAGACTTATCTGATAACGTGATCATCAGATCACAATTATGAAAGGGCTTATCTGATCTTCAGATCTTCAGATCACAGCCATGAAAAGGCTTATCTGATCACATGATCTGAAGATCACGAAGTGAATGGACTTATCAAACATCCTTTGATCAAAAGAATTTGAATTAATTTTAATTCGTAAGGTTGCTTCCAAGGGCATAAGGTTGCTTCCAAAGGGCATCTAAAAACCTATAAATAGGACCCTAGACCTAAGCATTTCATTCATCCCAAGCAATTCCGAATTGAGTTCAATTTGAATCAATTCTTGTTTCTTCTCTCTTAGGCATTTGCATACTTTCCTAAGGATAGTATAGCAATAGTGCATTGAAAAGAGAGTTGCATTCTTGGTTCGATTATTTTGGTGAATTGTAGTGCTGCTTTCATCAAAAGGAGACTGTTGTATCCTGGGAGACAATCGTCATACTGACCGTGAGCACCATTGCGGGACGAAATTGTCTTAAGGACATAGAGTATAACTCTAGCCTCAGTCTGATTCAAGTAGGTAGCCACCATCTGCCACACATACCACAGCCAACAATCTTAAGACAATTTCGTCCTCCAGAAGTGCTGCTGCAGATGGCTACCATGCATACATCCGTTCAAGCCGAGAAGCCGGAGAAGTTTACCGGCACTGACTTCAAGAGGTGGCAACAGAAGATGCTGTTCTACCTCACAACTCTGAATCTAGTCAGAGTATTGAATGAAGATCCGCCTATCCTGAAGGAAGGGGAGATCGACAAGCAAGTCATTGCTGCGGTGGAGGCATGGAAGCACTCAGACTTCCTTTGCAAGAATTATATACTCAATGGTCTGGACAATACCCTGTACAATGTGTACAGTAGTATTGCTACTGCCAAAGAGTTATGGGCATCCTAGATAAAAAGTACAAAATAGAGGATGCTGGACACAAGAAATTTATGGTTGGAAGGTTCCTAGACTACAAAATGGTCGACCACAAAACAGTTATGGAGCAAGTTCAAGAGCTCCAGATCATCCTGCATGAGATACATGCAGAGAAAATGTCTCTTAGCGAGTCATTTCAGGTAGCAGCTATCATAGAGAAGCTACCACCATTATGGAAGGACTTCAAGAACTACCTGAAGCATAAGCGGAAGGAGATGGGACTTGAAGACCTAATTGTCCGCCTAAGGATCGAGGAGGACAATAAGAGCCAAGAAAAGAAGGCAGAAGGACAACCTGCTGAGCCAAAGGCCAACCTCATAGAAGGGAAGAAGAAACGCAAGTTTCCAGGCGAAGGCTTTAAACAGAAGAAGGGCAATCCAAAGAAATATAAATTCAAGGGAAAGTGCTTTGTTTGTGGTAAGCAAGGACACAAATCCAAGGACTGCCGTTTCAAGGATAAAGAAAAGAAAGAGGTCAACATGACTGAATCCCTATCCAAAGAGATATCCGAGATGATGCTGTCAGCTGTTGTATTTGAAGCAAACATGGTTGACAAAGCAAATGAGTGGTACATAGACACTGGAGCTACCAGACATGTCTGCTCTGATAAGAGTATGTTCTCATCATATACTCCTATCAATGGCAGAAATCTGTTCATGGGTAACTCCGCGACATCCAAGATAGAAGGAATTGGCCGCATTGTTATGAAGATGACATCTGGCAAGGAGCTTCTACTGAATGATGTGCTACATGTCCCTGACATCCGGAAGAATCTCATATCAGGCTCCCTCCTAAGCAAACATGGCTTTAGGATGATTTTTGAGTCTGATAAATTTGTACTCACAAAGGGGGGTATATTTATAGGAAGGGGTTACTTGAATAATGGTTTATTCAAGGTCAATGTAATGACTGTACACAGAAACCTTGAAATGAATAAAGCATCTTCTTCTGCTTATATGGTTGACTCTTCTTGTCTATGGCATGATAGATTAGGACATGTAAATTTTAATTCATTACGAAAATTAATGAAATTAGAATTATTACCTAATCATGAAATCGATCCACATTACAAGTGTGAAGTGTGTGTTGAAGCTAAGTTAGCAAAAACACCATTTCCATCAGTTGAAAGAAATACTGAACCTCTTGACTTAATTCACAGTGATCTATGTGATTTAAAGTCAATTCAAACTAGAGGAGGTAAAAAGTATTTTATAACATTTATAGATGATTCAACAAGATACTGCTATGTGTATCTACTAAAGTCTAAGGATGAGGCTTTAGAAATGTTTAAATGTTATAAGAATGAAGTTGAAAACCAACTTGGCAAAAAGATTAAGGCCATAAGGAGTGACAGAGGTGGTGAATATGATGCACCTTTTGACGAATTTGTCAGGAGCATGGCATTATTCATCAAACTACTGCTCCTTATTCACCTCAATCTAATGGAATTGCGGAACGTAAAAACCGCACATTAAAAGAAATGATGAATGCTATGTTAATAAATTCTGGTACACCACAGAATTTATGGGGAGAAGCAATTCTCTCAGCAAATCATATTCTTAATAAGATATCTCTTAAGAAGAAGGAAGTGACTCCATATGAGTTATGGAAAGGAAAGAACCCTTCCTACAATTACTTAAGAGTGTGGGGGTGTCTAGCTAAAGTAGCTATTCCGGACCCCAAAAAGGTCAAGATAGGACCTAAAACTGTTGATTGTATATTTATCGGATATGCACATAATAGTAGTGCATATCGCTTTCTTGTACATAAATCAGATATATCTGATATACAGATAAATACAATCATGGAATCAAGGAATGCAACATTCTTTGAAGATATATTTCCAAGCAAAAGGAAATTAGAAATAAGTTCAAATAAAAGAACTTATGATAATACTGCTAGTAGTAGTCATCAGGATGAATATCCTGAAGATGAACCTAGACGCAGTAAGAGACCAAGAATAGCAAAGTCTTTTGGTCCTGATTATGTAACTTATATGTTACAAGATGAACCTCAGACATTCAAAGAGGCAATGTCTAATCCAGAAGCACCCTTTTGGAAAGAAGCTGTCAATAATGAAATTGAGTCCATCATGCATAATCATACCTGGGAGTTGGTAGACCTACCATCTGGTATGAAACCTTTAGGGTGCAAGTGGATATTTAAGAAAAAACTAAAAGCTGATGGATCAATTGACAAGTATAAAGCCAGATTAGTGGCTAAAGGCTTCAAACAAAAAGAAGGTATAGACTTCTTTGATACCTATTCACCAGTAAGTAGAATAACATCTATAAGAATGTTAATCGCTTTTGCAGCCATTAACAATCTTGAAATTCATCAAATGGATGTTAAAACTGCTTTTCTGAATGGTGAATTAGATGAAGAAATATACATGGAACAACCTGAGGGATTTATTGTTCCAGGACAAGAAAAGAAGGTGTGTAGACTTGTTAAATCCTTATATGGATTAAAGCAAGCACCTAAGCAATGACATATAAAATTTGATAATGTAATGTTATCAAATGGATTCAAAATAAATGAATGTGACAAATGCATATATGCCAAATCCCTATCTGAAGGGTATGTGATAATCTGCTTATATGTAGATGACCTGTTAATCATTGGTAGTAATACTGAAATGATTAAACAGACTAAGAAAATGTTGATCAAACATTTTGATATGAAAAATATGGGTGTTGCAGATGTTATACTAGGAATTCGAATCACTAGAACATCTGAGGAAATAATATTATCTCAATCTCATTATATTGAGAAAATATTAAATAAGTATAAAAAGTATGATACTAGCCCGGTGAAAACACCTGTAGATGTTAATCTACATTTGGCTAAGTATACTGGAGAACCCATATCTCAATTGGAATACTCACGTATAATTGGCAGTTTAATGTATGTCATGAATTGTACTCGTCCTGACATAGCATATGCTGTCAATAAGTTGAGTAGATTTACAAGTAATCCAGGTCCAAATCATTGGACAGCTCTAATAAGGGTATTAAGATATCTGCGATATACCCTAAGTTATGGATTACATTATTCAAGATATCCAGCTGTATTAGAAGGATACAGTGATGCTAATTGGATATCTAACACAGAAGATACAAAATCCACAAGTGGATATGTATTCACCTTAGGAGGAGGTGCTGTGTCATGGAAATCTTCTAAGCAAACATGTATAGCTCGATCCACTATGGAATCTGAGTTTATTGCCTTAGAAAAGGCAGCTGAAGAAGCAGAATGGCTTCGAAACCTTTTAGAAGATATTCCATGTTGGCCAAAGCCTGTGTCTGCAATATGCATACATTGTGATAGTCAATCGGCAATATGCAGAGCACAGAATAAGATATATAATGGTAAGTCTAGACATATACGTCGCAGACATAATACCATTAAGCAGTTACTTGAAATTGGTGTAATTTCTATTGACTATGTTCAGTCAAAGAAAAACCTAGCGGATCCATTAACAAAGGGGTTACCAAGAGATCAAGTAAACTGTTTATCGAGGGGAATGGGTTTAAAACCTATAACTAAAAAATCTTCATAGTGGATACCCAACCTAGCTGACTGGAGATCCCAAGATCTAGGTTCAAAAGGGACAACTAAATTATGAAGAGACTTGATAGCACTAAGGATGTACAATCCTACTCATTCCTAAGATAATTGGTGCTACCTGCTAAAGGTACTAGGATAAGCATTGCTTTTAATGATTCTTATGACATGAACATCATGTGGGTATAGCAGGATACTCTTAATAAGAATCACCTATGTGAGTGTGAACTGGGCCAATTCTATGAGAATTTTAAGGTTTAATTCTCTGAAGCACTCATGAGACCAGGAGTTGTTCGGGGCCAAAATGAACACAACCATGAGAACCAAAAGAATGCTCGGGAAGAAGTTGCGTGATTGTTATTGTCTTAGTTTACACAAAACGTTGAAAGGTTCAAGACATCGCGTTCACCTTTTAGCAAGTAAACTCGATAACAACTCACTAAGGAAGGTTCAAAGCCACAAGCTACCTATCCCGATACAACTTCATCCCATTATACTCTCTTTAGTGTGTCTGCATATTCATTTGCATTAAAATCCTTTTATGTGGGGGTTTGCCTTGCCAATCTTTGCTAATCTTTGATCTAAGTCCAATTTCCATTCATGTGGGGGATTGTTGGGTAATGGGCCAAAATAGGTCATGAAAACCCTAATGGGCCTTGAAAGCCCATTAACCCCTTATGTATGTGAATGAGAAATTGCGGGGACATTTAGTCCCACATCGAAAAGAACAAGGAAGGAAGGTTCACTTATATGGAAACCTCCTCCTTAAGCTTGTGTTCCTTAGGCTCACCATAGGAGGAGAGCTTGAGGGTGATGCGAAGCATCACCCTCGTGCACGCGCACGCGCACGCGCACGCGCACGCGCGTGCGCGTGTGCGAAGGGCGCAATGGGCGCTTTGTAGGCGCACTTTGCACTTTGCACTTCGCACGTACGCATCGTCGCGAGGAGCTTGAGGATAAAGATCAGACGGTAGAAACTGATCAGGATTGAGATGAGGGGCTGAGATCAAACGATGACTTGGATTGATCATGACCGTTGATGATTTGACCGTTGGAAGGTTGACCAGTCAACTGGAAGGTTGACCAGTCAACTGGTCAAGGTTGACCAGTCAACGATTGACCGGTCAACGGTTGACCATCAGGACCGTTGATAAGGCATCCCTTCGATCAAATGATAAGTCAATCAAACCATTGATGATAAGGCATCCCTTCAATCAAACGGTTGTAGATAAGTCATGTGAAAAGACTTATCTGATAACGTGATCATCAGATCACAATTATGAAAGGGCTTATCTGATCTTCAGATCTTCAGATCACAGCCATGAAAAGGCTTATCTGATCACATGATCTGAAGATCACGAAGTGAATGAACTTATCAAACATCCTTTGATCAAAAGAATTTGAATTAATTTTAATTCGTAAGGTTGCTTCCAAGGGGCATAAGGTTGCTTCCAAGAGGCATAAGGTTGCTTCCAAAGGGCATCTAAAAACCTATAAATAGGATCCTAGACCTAAGCATTTCATTCATCCCAAGCAATTCCGAATTGAGTTCAATTTGAATCAATTCTTGTTTTCTTCTCTCTTAGGCATTTGCATACTTTCCTAAGGATAGTATAGCAATAGTGCATTGAAAAGAGAGTTGCATTCTTGGTTCGATTATTTTGGTGAATTGTAGTGCTGCTTTCATCAAAAGGAGACTGTTGTATCCTGGGAGACAATCGTCATACTGACCGTGAGCACCATTACGGGATGAAATTATCTTAAGGACATAGAGTATAACTCTAGCCTCAGTCTGATTCAAATAGGTAGCCACCATCTGCCACACTATACCACAGCCAACATAAATTACAGAATCCCACAGCGGAACTAGCGTCCCTCTTAGCCATGCTAGCTATCGCTTCATCAACTGGGTTTGTAGCATGTCTCTTTTATGAGACCACGTGATTCTGACAAATTTTTTTGTCTCATAATAGCACCAGCACCTCCTGCTACAACGGCTTCTGACAGCATTAAATGGCAGCATTTAAGAGTATTCAATTAAAGGGCCAACAACTAATGCAAACAAAACTTATGAGGATTATTTTTTAGCCACAACAAGTTGAAGTGAATGGATTTTGGCCACGGATAAAAAGCGTTAGTATAAATTACGTATATATATTTTTAATAAAAATTATATCTACGTTGAAGTGAATGGATTTTGACCACGGATAAAAAGCGTTAGTATAATTACGTATATATATTTTTAATAAAAATTATATCTACATTATAATTATATTGAATACTCTATTCAGAAATTCCTCTAAGGTCTAACAATATTGAATGCCCATTTATTATTGCTACATCTATGCTCATCTTGAACCCGTTCAAATCTCACTCAAATTTGAACCTTAGTTGAATTATTCTTTATTAAAAAATCATTATAACAATATGCATTTACACGAAGAAAATAGCTTGTTGCTATATTATGAGAAACTAAAAATTTTAATTTTTAATTTATTAAATTAGCTTAAATCTTAAATTACTAGCAACCGCGTGCATCTCAATGTCCATAATAATAAAAAAATAAAAATAAGTGTAATTATTCATAAAACCGGGCCAAGAATGAAACTTCTGAACCCAATAAATTGGCCAACTTTATATAGCTGCCCTCATTTTTAAGTAAACTATTAATAAGCCTCCACACCCCTCAACCCAATAAAAATAAAAAATAAAGTTAAAACTCATCAGGGAGGCCTGGTTAGCTTTTGAAGGTCCGTTGACTAATTTTTTCCGATAAAACTGACAACAGCCTAGTGACTCTGACAATAAAGTCTCATGATTCTGACAATGTCTTTCTCATGGGTTAAAATAATAAATCTGAAACCTCTGTGTTTAAAATAAGATATATATCGATAATTTAAACATAAATAATACTTTATTGTTGCAGAATTTATATTATAAAGAATGCTTTAATTGTCCAGTTAACGAGTTTGAGGAGATATTCGAGTTTTTTTTTCTCTAAAAGCCTTCGTATTGTGTAAAGTTGTGATCGATCGAAGCCATGATCCCGATCGGCGATGATCGATCGGACCGTTGCGATGCATCCGATTAGAGACGATCCGACGGTTGCGATCGATCCAAGCCATGATTCAGATCGACGATGATCGATCGGACCATTGCGATCCTTTCGATCGAAGACGATCCGAAGGTTGCGATCGATCGGAGCTATGATCCGGATCGGCGATGATCGATCGGACCATTGCGATTCATTTGATCGGAGACGATTCAAGGTTGCGATCGATCGGAGCTATGATCCGGATCGGTGATGATCGAACGGACTATTGCGATCCATTCGATCGGTGACGATCCGATGGTTATGATCGATCCAAGACATGATCCCGATCAGCGATGATCGATCGGACCGTTGCGACCCATTCGATCGGCGATAATCCAACGGTTGCGATCGATCCAAGCCATGATCCCGATCGGCAATTATCGATCCGATCGTTACGATCCATCCATTCCGCTACAATCTGACGGTTGCGATCAATCGAAGCCATGATCCTGATCGGCGATGATCGATCGGATAGTTGCGATCCATCCGATCGGCAACGATCCAACGGTTGCGATCGATCCAAGCCATGATCCCGATCAGCGATGATCGATCGGACTGTTGCGATGCATCCGATCGGAGACGATCCGACGATTGCGATCTATCCGAGCTATGATCCGAATTGGCGATGATCGATCGGACCGTTGCGATCCATCCGATCGGCGATAATTCGATGGTTGCGATCGATCTAAGCCATGATCCCGATCGGCGATGATCGATCGGACCGTTGTGATCCATTCGATCGGCAAAGATCCGATGGTTGCGATCGATCCAAGCCATGATTCCGATCGGCGATGATCGATCCGATCGTTGCGATCCATCCGATCCAAGACGATCCGACGGTTGCGATCAATCAAAGCCAAGATTCGGATCGGCGATGATCGATCGAACTATTGCGATCCATCCGATCGGCGACGATCTGACGGTTGCGATCGATCCAAGCCATGATCCCGATCGGCGATGGTCGATTGGACCGTTGCGATCCATTCGATCGGTGACGATCCGACGATTGCGATCAATCCAAGCCATGATCCTGATCGGCGATGATCGATCCGATTGTTGCGATCCATCTGATCCGCGATGATCCGACGGTTGCGATCGATCGAAGCCATGATCCCGATCGGCGATTATCGATCCGATTGTTGCGATCCATCCAATCCGCGACGATATCCGACGGTTGCGATCGATCCAAGCCATGATCTCGATCGGCGATGACCGATCCAACGGTTGTGATCCATTTGTTCGGTGACAATACGATGGTTACGATCGATCCAAGCCATGATCCCAATCGATGATGATTGATCCAATGCTTGCGATCCATCCGATCGGCGACGATATCCGATGGTTGCGATCGATCCAAGCCATGATCCCGATCGGTGATGATCGATCTGATCGTTGCGATCCTTCCGATCCACGACGATCCGACAGTTGCGATCGATCGAAGCCATGATCCCGATCGGCGATAATCGATCGGACCGTTGCGATGCATCCAATCGAAGACGATCCGATGGTTGCGATCGATCCGAGCCACGATCCTGATCGGCGATTATTGATCGGACCATTGCGATCCATTCGATCGGAGATGATCCGAAGGTTGCGATCGATCAAAGCTATGATTCGGATCGACGATGATCGAGCGGATTGTTGCGATCCATCCGATCGGTGATGATCCGACGGTTGCGATCGATCCAAGTCATGATCTCGATCGGCGATGATCGATCAGACCGTTGCGATCCATTCGATCGGCAGTGATCCGATGGTTGTGATCGATCCAAGACATGATCTCGATCGGCGATGATCGATTCGATCGTTGCGATCCATCCGATCCGCGACGATCCGACGGTTGCGATCGATCGAAGCCATGATCCCGATCAACGATGATCGATCGGACCGTTGCGATGCATCCGATCGGAGACAATTTGATGGTTGCGATCAATCCGAGCCATGATCCGAATCGGCGATGATCGATCGAACTGTTGCAATCCATCCGATCGAAGACGATCCGATGGTTGCGATCGATCCAAGCAATGATCCCGATCGGCGATGATCGATCGGACCGTTGCGATCCATTCGATCGGCGACGATCCAACGGTTGCGATCGATCCAAGCCATGATCCCGATTAGCGATGATCGATCCGATCGTTGCAATCCATCCATCCGATCCGACGGTTGTGATCGATCGAAGCCATGATCCCGATCGGCGATGATCGATCGGACCATTGCGATGCAACCGATCGGAGACGATCCGACGGTTGCAATCGATTCGAGCCATGATCCTGATCGGTGATAATTGATCGGACCATTAAGATCCATCCGATTAGTGATGATCCGACGGTTGCGATCGATCCAAGCCATGATCCCGATCGGTAAATTAAAATTTTTTTT